>JAJLSF010000074.1:0-14733 GCA_030567395.1 Citeromyces hawaiiensis
AAGAAAAACCCAATTTTGAACACATCAAAAAATATATTTAAAAGCAAAAAAACAAAACTAAAAAGCAAATCCGACAGTGGCCCACCTTGAGAGTTCGCGAGACCTCTCAAAGCTCCACAGCACCAGCATTAATATCTGACTCAGATCTTTTTGATCCCAGAAGACAACCTCCAGAGCGCTCGCGATCACTCCTTTGGATGCTCCCAGTCACATACTTGACCTGAGCTCAGATTTTATTCCTTTTGAAGGCTATTTCAACATTCCAGAAAAATCTCAGCAAAGAGGCTTTCCTTTGTAATCCTTAAAATTTGTCGTCAGTAAGAGAGCGCAATGGGGAGTTGCGGTTCTCTTGATCCGAATAAGCGGCAAGTGAGCTGAATTGGGGACTTCAGACTCACATCCAAATTGATCTTGAGTACTTTAATGGGGAGTTAAAGCACATCACTTTTGGGAAGAAAGTGGCAGCATTTATGAAACCTTGGGGGAGGTCACAATCGTTGATCCAAAGTGGCAAGGTTTAAAGATGGGAAACAGCATAAGGTTTATGCTTTTTGGTAATATCGGTGTATGGCTTTGGTGCCATAGTCCATTCTCATATTAAGAGTGATTAGTCCTACTCTTCGCACCCGCGGAGGGGGGTGGAAATATTGGTTGATGTGTTGGTCGACAAAGAAAAAGTGGGAAATCCCGCCTCTTTTTATACTTTTCCGAGAATGTATTTGTACCATTTTTGAGCAGTCTAACCCGGCCTAACCGTGCATAAAGCCGACCGTGAATCTCCGGAGTGCATGAAATTTTGCAGGAGCTCCTACAACTCTTCTGTCTAACCCGGCCATATTGTGCATAAAGCCGACCGCGAATCTCCGGGGTGCATAAAAACTCGGAAAAGCTCTAACAAATTCTTCCCGGTCTGCATGAAAAGGGGAGAATCGTCACCCTGTATGCGTCAAGGAGGAGAAGCTCTTATTTAAAGCCGAAAGCTGTCACTGAGGTCGCATGTAAATGGAAGAAGCGTTTGTATGAGGCAGTAATTGATAAGACACAAAAGAACCCAGCCAAAGTGAGCCGCTGTTAAATTCCACTCTAAATCTCGAGCTGATGAATGCAAAAGTATATTCAAATGTTTTCTACTTCCACTCTCAAAATAACCTCCAAAACAATCTTTCAATGCTCCTTGATATCTCCAGAAGACCCCTTATATGGCATAGTGGTGATACAAGCGCTTCTGGCTCACCCGTCTATGGTATTTCACTCAATCATGAACCTGTCTACTTGTATAATCAAAGTCTTCTGCACCAGCGATCACTTGCGCTATATAAGTATGACAACAGCGTTACTCTATCCACCTGATTGTCGGGTATTATTTAAACAACCCTGCCAGAGTTGAGCGCTTGCTTCAAGTTGATGAGACTAGTATGATGCTTTCTTTATGCCGTTTTACAGATAAAAACCAGAGAAAGATACTCAAAACCTGTCACCATAGGAGTAAGTATCTACAACAGTAGTAAAGCCAAAGCATAGGAGTAAGTATCTACAACAGTGCTAACGTCAAAACAGCATTATACTATAAATCCAGTCAGTCACTCCGTAAAAATTCGGATGGAAGGAGTAATGGTACAACACCACCTTCCACGGATAAGAATGGCGGAAATAGTCAGCTTCCTTGAAGGGATGATAATGAGCACACGGCATAAGACCAATACACCATGCTCCACTGCATCATGTAGTAGACCATGCATATGCACTGCAATGTATGAGGAGTAAGTAGAGAGTCGCAGACCAGACCGCTCCACAGGCCACTGAGGCCTGGGTTCATACAACACATGAACCCGAATCTCCTCCACATTAATTTAGGTCGACCACAATAGGTTGACGCCGAAGTTCTGGCACAGGGAACTCTGGCAGGCACGCTGCATATGCAGTAATTTAGGACTAAGTCAGAATTATTGACTCGGTGCCCATGAAATAGGATTTGGACCAATACTATTGGTTCCAAATAACGTCTCATGCATAGGATTGCATAACGGAGGAAAAATTGGCAGCTCGGCAACTTGGTAGTATATAATTGGAGTTCTGCCTACTTATTGGGACAGAGAGAGAGAGAAAAGAGAGGAAAACAAACTCATTAACAAACAATTAACATTTTTTAATCTAGGTATGACTACTAACAATGATATCACCAGACCCGATACGATCCAAGGCGATGTTGGCGAATTAAACTTCCCACGTCAAGAAGACCAAAATATATACGGGGAAGGTACGGTAAAGGCGCCTAATGAAACTTTCTCCATAGGGGGCTCCATTTTTTGATTTATCAAGAGTGGAAAAAATTTATTATTGCATGTCATGGTTCCGACACACAAGACCATCACCTTACTATGACTCCAAGCAGGTGACCCTCGAATATAACAACACCATCTCCGATAGAATTGCACTATTGAGTGAATCTACTAAAGATGAACTGTCTAGCTTTTATTATGTAGTGTATATGACAAAAATAGACTTCAAGGAGCTTAAAATTGAGTTAGTGCATAAAGAGATGCATAGCTCTTAGAACGGGTACTATGGGTACTAAGAATATTCGAACTCACTCTAAGTATTGAGGAATATAAAAGCTACTTATATAGTCCGTCGTGCATGAACGATATGCATCTTCATGTACTTGAGCTTCATATGGACCATAAGTTCCAACAACAGCGGTCATTTGATGATTTTTTAGTTGAGCACGAAGATTTCGAGATGTTTTGAAGTATTTTCTCCGCCTCTTCTATCATCGCACCACTTTATTCCCAACTTGAAAAGTATTCAAGCTAATCTTATCGGTAATACAAGCATGCTTAATTACAGATGCATAAAATTTTCCTGCTTGCCCTTATAAGCTCAAGAGCAGGCAGCTCCGAATGGACCCAAGTAAAAATTATAGCGACTTTGGCTGTAGCTTCCCTGATCGAAGAAAGAGGTGGGAATTGACGAAACAGGGATGTATCGAGTCACTGAGGCTGCTGAATGATGGAAGGATTCATGAAATGACTGCTGATGAGACACAAACAATCATTAACGCAATATCTCTCATCCCGTCCCGAGGAAATTCATTCCAAAGATTTTGAGCTTCTTCCTATCAAATGTTTCCCAAAGGCTCACTATGACTACATCGTCGAAATGCCTCAAAGTATGCGTGACGAGGACCATTAGATCTATGAAATGAACTGCGACATCCGAGAAAAGTGTCTGGGTCTACTGGAAACAGATCTGGAAGCACTAGGCTTCAAGGAGAATCTTCACCTCCGCCAACGAAATGGCAGGCACGTTTCAAAAGATAAGTCTTCAAAAGCTTTCAGTCGATCGAGTGTTTTTCAGGTTCCTATGAAAGCGCGAGAGTTTTTCATGGAAAAGTACCACAATTCCCCCCAAACCCCAACTGTCTCGTGAGGCAAGATTGTTTGAAACACCGTTTCAGAGTCCAGAATTGGTTACATGAGCGATCAAGCTTCTGGAGCATGATATTTCCATGCAAAGCACCCTACCGTTATCCGCGTTTGTACAAAAGCTTCAAAGAGCGGAAAGTCTAGACTTGTCAAAGATATGGCCAAGTCGGTTCCCACGATTTATGTCTGTCTTCAAAAGGATCATCATCTGAGTACCTGTCGAGCTCAAATGACAAAATGAGCTGTTTCGAAGCGCTTAGAGAAAAGACGAAAGACATTGGTGAGAGAGTAGAGATTTTCGAGAACCCAGTTTATAATGCTATGAGAAAGATGGATGAGAAACTTCAAGAGATGCCGAATACGCAGAATCGTTATGAGAGTATTTGGAATCTTCAAGAATCTGGAGCATGTGAGTTTCTAAAAAGTGATTTTATCTCGCAAAAGCATTACTCTGAGAAACAAAAGTCCGATATGTGGATGTCGTTCCAGCAAACCACAAGTTAGTGCAAGTCTCTTTTAAGGCTACTTTTAGCATTTGATGAAGCAGCCAATCTTCTAGAGATTTTGATCAAAAACGAGTGGTCGTCCACCATGCCAAGCCCTAAAAATAGTCTTTTCAGGGCTTTGAGGCTAGTGCTGATGAAGTTGTGCTCATTAATGGGTCTTTATACCGTGGTGCTGGATAAGTCATTTAGAATTGCAACAACAAACCTCATGCCGAATGACAAAAACGACCAATTTATGGGTAATTGGGAACTCACAAAGCCCATCTATGACCTAGGCACATTTGACGTGTGGCTGAAGCAATTCTTTCTTTCACTGGCCTTTTACAAAGACAAGAGACACTGTCTAGAATGGGCAAACCTGGTTGGCTTGTTCCTGACGATGATGAATACGGTTTGGTGGTATCATGTGCTAGTATCGAGCTATACGGAAGTGCGAGTACCCGAGCGACACCTCGATAATGGCTGCCATGATATGCGTCTATGGACTCTCACTGCAATCTGACCCTTTTGTTTCGGAAAAGCTTTGCGCCTTCCACATGGCGATAATGAGGTCTGTTTCGCCAACGAGAGAACAATTGGAGACGATCTTCCCTTCAGAGCCGGCACTTGTAGATGGAGCACACAAAATTCTGGAGTCAAAGGGATGTCTTTTCAAAAACTTGAAGAGATATGTCATCAACAAGCGTATAAGCTTTGACAAAGGGGAGAAAATCATACTCAGAGTGGTCATTCTTGAGCTTGTGACTCAAAGGACTCCAGGCGACAGTTTTTTGGGAGAAGCACAAACAAACCTGATGGATCTGAATGATATTCTGGATAGAGTTGACTTATCGGAAGCAAAACCTGATTCTAAATCAATTATATCATTATGAAGGATTCATATTTCTCATTGGCAGCTAGTGGACGGTATTATCAGCACTCAGCACTTGATTTACTACCGAGGTATGGGGATAATTTGCGGGTCCGAAAACGACGGCATGATTCTACCGACTTTCATCGATAAGAAAACGAATCATGACCCAATTGAAGACTTGGAGATGTGCGCATTCGACCTATTTAACTACAAGTTTGCTGAGAGCGCATTGAGCATGATCAGGATTTTTTTTTTTTAATTAGTCGCTATTCGTGTCACTTCAAACCAAGTGACATTCAGAAGACCGCAGAGGGTCCGCTTTTGAATGAGGCCTAAAAAGAAAGATTTCTCTTTATCATCGTTTTTATCCCCGTTTGAAGTGACTATATTCTTCCTCAACACAGGATTTCTAATTACACTACGTGAAGTCTATCGCGGTGCACAGAATCGAGAATCGAGAATCCAGTGAAGAAAATCCACCTTGTCATTCTGATTATTTTACTCACCCTATGTCACTCATCCACCATAGCAGAAGATATATATCTGAGCTTCATGGACCATATCAGTCAAAAGATCTCATCTAACCGGCTCTAATCAACATTTTTAGGGCTGCGACATTCACTGTTTCTCGAGAGAAAACAAGGGCATTAGTGGCATGCTTTGAGGTCATAAACCTCAAGGTTTGGAGTAAGCGGGAGTATATATACGGGAGCTCTTGAAGCTGACATTTTTCAACCAGTGACTACTTCTCAGGGTCTCCAAAAGACTGCTTCTTGCCGATTTTGTTCGCTCGTTCTTTTCTTTTTGGCTGAAGCTTCTCGGGAGATAAGATCGCCACTAATCTCACAAAGCCAACATTCCTCTTTCAAATTGATAGAAAAATCAAGAATCGCAAAAGGCGTGACAGACACTGGATCCTTTTCCCAATTTGCTTTTTTGTCCAAGTCGAAAAACTATAGATGTACTTGCACTATAGGCATTTTTGCCCTTCTTTGTTGGGCATAAAATGCCACAGTCCGCTACACTCGTCATAAATCTAGTCTTATGGAGCCTCATGACTGCAATGCTCTGTCAAATATAAGCTCGTTCCATTCATTCATATCTCATGTTATATCTTTTCTTTATCTTGATCCATAGAGTCAAACAGCTTTGCTATGAAATCCGCCTCATCCTTGCCAAATACTTGTTCCTGTGGAACAGCATCCATGCCATCTTCCTCTTCTGGGTTAACCACCCGCAGTTTAGATCGCCTCTTTGAAGACACCAGCACCTGTACATCGAAGTCTTCGTCTACGCTTCTATGTCGCCGAGATATGTGCGGCGTGAATGCTTTCTCCGGCGAGCTTAATGCCAAGTGGGGCGGATCGTTGAATGTGGAGTTTGAGTTTATGGAAGGAGTGTTGAACTGGGCCGATTTTGCATCATCTGAGTCTGATGTTAGGTTCAAAGTGGACCTGGAGTCGTGTTGAATGCCTTTTCGAAACAGCCCGCTGACACTTTGAGGGATTACTGAAAGACTTCTTTTCATATCTTTTCCAATAGGCTTGTCTTGACCCTTTTTTTTCTCCGCCTCAAAAAGTGATCTCTTCCGTCTCCAGGAGTTAATAGAGAGGTTGTCCTCGTCTTCATAGTTGTTGACCTTGATTTCACCATCGTATTTTGGTTCACCCTCCCTACCAAATTCCAGCATGTCGAGAAGCGGATTTTGCATAGGCTGCCTCTCCGATGAGAAATGCTTGTACAGTCTCCAACCACAAAAGATACATATCACCGCAAATAAAACAGGAAGAATGGTTGACAACGTGATGACCAGTTTTTTGTTAGAGGTTGCATGCTCATCATAGATAGAGTAGTCCACAGAATCAATTTTGCGAAGATTGGTGGTGTTGTACAGTTCCAAAGTGTACCCAGGAGCGGTGGAATTGAGAACAACAACTAAAGTATCGTAGATTGTGGCAGCTCCTAAGACGCTCTGAAGAGAAAGGTCACCATCCAGAACACTCCAGCTCCATTTGGAATCAAAAGAAAGAGACGCAAAGTCAGGAGACGATCCACTGGATAAAAGGTCACCTCCTATCATCAGAGCCCCATTCAATGAGAATGTTTGGTTGTAATTATCTAGTGATTTGACAGCCTGAGCATCGAACAGCGGAAGTGCAAGAGTTCCGACTCGAGAATTAATATCTTGAGCAGAGCTTATACTTTTAAAAGTCCATGAATCTCCTTGCCAAAGAGCCATCTGTTGCATAGAAACCCAGCCCGATTCTGCCTTTCCGCCAATAAAGAGCTGAGTATAATAGTCTACGAGAAGGCTGGATGAACCGTAAAATGCGGTTGGCGATATGGAGTTTTCAATTTGTTGGAAAGAATCTGAGCTCAAGTCAAACTCCAATAATCTATCTGAAACATTATGCGGGCTCTGTCCTCCATATGTGTATATGATATTCGGATTTTGCAATGTGGAGAAATAAGTTGCGTCGGCATAGAACGTTATAGAGTCGTTCGCCGTATTGATACTATTCCATTTCCTCTGCGTCTCATCCAGCGACTTTACTGCAAGGTATGAATCAGAGTTATAGAAGCAATAAAGTATGTTGTTTGCAGCCACAATCTCTGAATCCATAGGGAAGCCTGTCACCAGTGAGTGTACCGCCTGTCCCGAGTAGAACTTGTCGTTGAAGCTGAGAGGTATAAGTGCAGCCGTGTTGTTTGGCCTTATGTAAACAGTTTTATTATGGTAGTTGTAAACAGAGTTCCAGCTATTCATCGCGTTTGCCGAAGTGAGCCATAGTATCAGGATTATCATCTTTTGAGATAAAAATGTCAAAAGCGATAAAAAGGTAAACATGTTTCCTCTTTGGGTAAGCTGGGTGCGTCTGGTTGGTGCACGATATATTTTGAGCATCTTGATACATCTACATTGGGCAATTGCTTTTAGAGAAAATGAGAGCCGCTGTGGATTTGTCTGCTGAATTTTCCTACTTATTCTTTCTTACATAAAATTTTCTCTGCAAAAATCATCATGTACTTCTTTTGCAACCGAACATGTTGATGTGGGGCTCGTCTAAGAAGGATATACTCTGATTGGATGGAATGACTAGTTAGTTATTGATAATATGTGTGCGTGACCATCATGTTGCATGTATAACCGTCACTTCTTACTACCCATCACAGGTTCTCAAGGGTCACATGGTTTGTAATCGCTAAAGTCAAGCTTTTTATCGAGTAAATCCAAAAGAAAGAGGTGATATGCCAGCATATCGGTAAGCGAGGGACGATGTTCTCTAAACAACCTCTGTTAGTTCTGAGGATTGTTTTTTGATCAACCATTGAATTTTATAAAATACTTCAAAACTTCTAAAATGACTGCTTCCCCCTCAATGCGTTGAACTTAATGGGGCAAGTTGCAGCTATTCTATAATAAGGACTGTGCCTATGGTGCCTATGCTTTTTTTTTTTTTTGATATCCTGTTCTCTTGTACTAGCCTCTGATCTGTCTTGATGTCCGCCATCTCGCATGGGGAGACGGAACATTGTGGTATTGTTACGCCTCCCAAGTCAAACACTACCTTTTTGAATTTCATGCAATGAAAACAACGGAAGAAGGCTGCTGCAGGGTTTGATCACTTCAAACCTTACTTTACATCTTCAGACTGGGTACACCTGTGTCACACCAGATCCGTAAATGTGGTTTGAAAGTAGCAGCACAGCCCGGAGTATAGATAAGCGGAAAAGCAGCACTAAAGATGACTGATCTAAACAACCCATTGTTAATTAGCTCTCAAATAGAAGCACGAAATCGGCTGTATGGGCAGTTGGTGAGACAATGGGTAGACTTGTTGATTGTTTTCAAGCTAATCAAGAAGAAGATAGTGTATGTTGCAAACTATTGAATGTGGTATGCTGGCCAGGACTGCATAGGATGAGCTTCTCTTTATAGTCCGGCCTAATGACGTACCAGTAGATGTAATCTATGGGAATACCCATATAATACTGTAGTCAATACCATCCGGTTTGCTCAAGTTATTCATATGTTTCAGGCTCTGTAGAGCCCCCGTTAAACTGAGAACATATTCTCTTAGGCCCTGAAGACAGAAATAACAATAGTTATGAGTAAATGACACAAATGAATACTCCTATCCATGACTGCTATAGCCACAAATAATGATAAGGGTTTCTTCCTGGACCAATATTCATACAATTGTTTGACACTCGTAGAGATGTGTTATTTGCAACAGCTTTGTGAGCGTATTTTCTTGATCAAGTGCAGCTCCTTAAAATATCCTTTCGCTGAATCCTGTTTGGAAGTTTGCAGATCAGCCATGACGATGTTGCCGTATCTTTATCCTTGTTCTACATTTCAGCAAAGAAGGAGGTCTGATTTAGAAGACAACAAAGCCACTGCAGCCATGTGAAAATTGGATAAAGACATCTAACCGTCGGTTGACTATTAATTTCAGGCTTCGATGGGTGGACAAAAATAGGTGATCAAAATAAATGTTACAGGGCACATTGAGATATAGAGGCTCTGAGTCAGTGTTGATCTATGTAAAGTGGTAACGAAGCCAGCAAGATAAAATTCTGCATGCTAAACGGTGATTTAATACATCCTAAGGCGAAAGCCGTAAGAAGCCACCAAAGATTTTTATTTAAGCATTCGATATAATTGACCTATCCAGCTAGACTGTTTTCAAGGATTGGAAACCAATCGAGTAGTGTGATATTTATAGATAGAAGAATGGGCATTGAATCCGAAACTGAGTGAGCCAGGTACTTTGTAGGTAAACAAAGGAGATCAAGAAGACAGAACAACCCCACTCCACTCAATTGAATGATTCAAAGAATTACAACGGTTCATGCAAGATCCCTTCACAAGAAACATGAGTTTTTAGAGGTGTCAGGACCACTTTCCATCTTTGCCGCGCACTCAAAACAGACGCTTTAACTGAAAGAAAGACCACAGAAATAGATCAAAGCCAAAAACCCTACTAATCAATTAAAAAATCACCCTCTTCCGGTTAACTATGTGAAATGTATCCCACCCACACACCATCTCGTGGTGTGAGGTTTTTTTTTCCAAAGACCATTCGTTATGCAGAGGCTCGAAGTTCCAGCTCCCATGGGACGATCATCTACAGAGAGCCCAATTGAGACCAATGAGGTTTTCCTTGAATACGACCCTGTGAGCAAGCGAAAAGTTCTAAACACCTATGAGATTTTGCGAGATTTGGGCCACGGACAGCATGGGAAGGTAAAACTAGCTCGCGACACGTTGAGCAATATTCTGGTTGCTATAAAAATTGTTGATCGAAAGAGCAAGCCGAAATTGGGCCGAAGTAACCCCCCTGAAGATAAAATCAAGAGAGAAATCGCTATTATGAAGAAGTGTAACCATCCTCACGTTGTTCGCTTGATTGAGGTTTTGGATGACTTGAAGTCGAGAAAGATCTACCTCGTTTTAGAGTATCTAGAAAAGGGAGAGATAGGGTGGCAGAAAGATGTTGCAGGTGTGCTGAGACCAGTTCATAGCTACTTTCGTGTTAAGAAGATATTCAGAGACGTTGTTTTAGGACTGGAATACTTGCATTATCAGGGAATCATTCACCGAGATATCAAACCGGCGAATTTGCTCGTAGCGGCGGATGATACGGTCAAGATTTCGGACTTTGGCGTATCTTTTGCCACGTCGTCGGCAGAGATCGATAATGAAGTGGCCTTAGCGAAAACAGATGGAACGCCAGCCTTTTTCGCGCCTGAGCTCTGTCAGATGTCTTCGAAAGTCAGCCATATGATCGACCTGTGGGCCCTGGGAGTGACACTATACTGTTTGTTATTTGGACAGTTGGCTTTCAACGGCGACAACGAGTTTGCCCTTTTTGAAAATATTCTAACAAAGCCTGTAAAGATCCCCGCAAAATCGGCCCTTCTAGACGGCGGTCACGTGACCGACTCTGAGTACTCTGCGTGTCTCGACTTGCTGGACAAGTTGTTGACCAAAGATCCAGAGCAAAGAATAGACATTCCGGATGTCAAAAGGCATACTTTTTTCCTCACAGGGCTTTCTCACTTAGAGTCCAAGAAGTACACCTCGCGATGTCACGCCGACATGAAGATCAAAGTCTCGAATGAGGAAGTGGACGATGCTGTCATTGGCGTTGGAAACAAAATCAAGAGAAGGCTTGCAAAAGCTTTGAAATTCACTGGCAGACCCGGCTCCGAG
Organism: Citeromyces hawaiiensis; assembly: GCA_030567395.1. Taxonomy (NCBI): domain Eukaryota; kingdom Fungi; phylum Ascomycota; class Pichiomycetes; order Pichiales; family Pichiaceae; genus Citeromyces; species Citeromyces hawaiiensis. Next base: position 11,005 of record JAJLSF010000074.1, read on the forward strand.
TCCGGTCGGAATTCATGTTCTTCCAACGATTCCGGCAAATCAAAAACGGTCATACTGTCCGAGTCGGTAGATCGACAGCCTCAGGCTGAGCCTACCTACATGGATTTCCCTCCTTCCAGAGGGTGTGTCCGTAAATCCAATTCCATCGCTGCATCGCTCATATCCGGTGCCCGCGCCAATTCGCTTTCTTCTGTAGACCGGCAAAATGCGTCCGGGGTATTCAACCTCCAGAATGAGGCCTCATCGGCTCAGCTCGAGCGAATATTGCAGGAACGCAGTCAACCGGAGCTGAAGTCGAAATTTACCGACTCAAACGTCAGTTTCGGTAACGTTTCTTATGGGAAAAGACCCGTTAATCCAAGAAACGGCAGCTCTACTATCATCTTACCGGTGAGCGAGAGTTTTGCTTCCCTCGACAGCATTGAAGACACTGATTTCGGGGTCGGAGATAAACTTGCTCCGGATGCTGCCGAAGGGAGTAAAGTGCTGAAAAAGATTCAAGAAGAGGGACAGATGGACACGGAATCTTTTTCCTCATATTCAACTTCCTCTTCGGTAGAAAACCCCCTCCCAGCTGTGAGGGCAGTGAGACCGAGATTTTTATCCACTAACGAAAGCGACTCTGAGGATGAAGACGAGCTCACTCTTGTTCTTGGGCCAAAACGGAATTCCATCAAGATGCCACCCATTCTTAGGAGCCGGGTCATGACTCACGAAAGAAGCCTACCCGCAATGCACGATAATGCGTCCGATACAATGCTCGCTCGAATGGCTAGCTCGGTGTCTTTGGAAGTCCCTGCTGCGATGCAAGGTCTCATTCCGGAGCTTAGTGATGCGAATCTGAAAAATCAACCAGCTTATAGCCCCATGAGAAAAAATTCAAGCAAATCCGCAGACAAGTTGAAGAAGGTTAAGTACAATCCACAGCTTTTCAAGAATCATTACCACAAAAACTACTATGTGGTCCCCTTTGCATCCAAGAGCAGGCACTACAACGGCGAGAAAAGAAAGGAGAAGGAAGAAGTAAATGGCGAGCGTCCTAAACTGACAAGGAGTAATTCTGTCGCGATTGGTCTACTGCAGAGGGAGAACGTCTAGGCGCAAACCCCGGGGAGATATTTTTCATACGATAAATGCATTAGTGAGAGATTACATTTCTTAAATTCTAAAGTGCTCATACTAACTTACGAAATCTGCCGTAATGGTGGTTCAAATAGTCTTTTTCTTCTTCAGGATGCGTAAACCCACCTAGTCGACAAGATTTGCTGATTGGTAAAAGTCAGTGAAACGAAAACCGGATGCCGGTGTAAAGCTACATAGACATATCCAAAGTCTGGTCAGACTCATAACACATCGTGACACATCCCTTTGGCTTGACAGTTTCTTCTATGCTAACTTCCACTGGGTTGCCCAGTACGGTTTGGTCGTATTTCCTCGCTTAAATCAGCTCCTATGTACCACTAGACATATGGAAATACCAGAAACCCTAATATTTCAAGTGGAGTTTAAGAAATCAAACGATGATTTATTCGGGATTTATAAGACAATTCCAGTATGCTAAGCCTAAATACTGTCTCTCATCTTCCGAAAATGTCGAGACTCTTCAGTCAACCTGGTGGCCCACTGCGCATATGACGAATACTGAAATAATCAGTTTCTCAAACTTTGCATAATTCACAGCACAATGTATATAATACTATGCAGACATACATCTATAACTCTCAAATCAATTAAATGGGGGGGGGGGGGAAAGCCTCAGGCCCCTCCATTTTCTTCCTAGCTCTCAAAGAGGCATCTTTTGCTTGATCATACTGTGACATTGATTCTTTCAATCACTGGGATTGCAGGTTGAAGTATGTTTGACTAAAGAAAAAAAAAATTACCAGGATTAGCAAAGCGAAATTAGTGTTTGCTTCTTAAGCACCTGATGAACTGTGAGTGTCCTTTTCTCAAGAGCAGCGCTGGCAAACGCAAGGGATCACCATCCCGGGAAGAAGCTCATTACATACAGGCTTGTTGAGATATTGCAGGCTGACCAAGATGCGTATAAATTGACTTTGGCCTGAAGTTTGGTGATCCGACAGAAGTTTTCAGGTAGCAGAGGTTAAGGATGAGAAATGGGGGAAGAAACAAAGACAATCGGCGACAAAAATCTCAGCTGTTGAGGTCTTCTGAGCTTGACCTTATAATTAGTAGGATATATTTGAGAGGGGGTTAAAGGGGCTTCTTTGGGTGCATGCAATCGCTCTATATTCGATGTCTCTGAAATATATGATGCATTCGATTGATCGGGGACAGATAAAGGAAGAAACTGAGACGAGATAAATCATACGAGAGTAAGATATCAGTTTAGTTTCTTGCTTTCAGTAATTATCTCCGCGTTTCCGTCCCGTTAAATCAACGAGAAAGAGCAAGAACTTTGTTTCTCTCTTTCGCGCGACCTGCTTTGACGGACTTGATGATTGCCTTCTTTGAGAGGAATCAACCACATCAAAGACAATAGGTTATGAGAAGTGGTGAGGACGATGGGCATTCTGCGCATTACGTCACCCGCTTATATATACAGACGTTACAGAATGGGCGTTACAACCCATACACCATTTACTTTTTCACCTCTATCTACAGCTCCCAAAGACAAATATTCTTGATTCAAAGTTTGTGTTATGAATATTACCGGAATGGCTGTCTGCAGGGTCTAAATCCCTGCACAAAGCTCTCAGAGACATCTTTAAATTGAGCGTACGTACTTGTGTAATTCTTAATCCAAAAGTCTTGCTCATAGAGAGTTGCAAAGTTCCGGTTTATGGTTTAGTAATGCATTCAGCGCATGTATTTCTGGCCTCATCTAAACTGTGAAACCTTTCGGCAATCAGCTCTTGAATAGAGGCACGGGAATAGCTATACGGATATTCGATAAGACGAAGCGCAAGATATATACATTTTTCTCGTTTTCCCTCAAGCTGATGTTGAGATCAAGCTGCCTTAGCGGGCTGGCATGTAAAAATTTTCTCTGCTAACACCGTGAGATCTTTGGTCCTGGTGTATTTAATGAGCGTATCTATGTATTCTTGAGAATCGAGAAAATAAATAGTAGAGATGATGTACATATTGAGCCACAGAACTCTCGCTATAGGATAATTCCAAGTAACAACTCCTCTCTATCCTTTTTTGATGTTTTTGATTCTGTTTCCATTTGACTCCTTGTAAAGAAACACCAAGGTTTTTCATCTTCTCAGAAATGGTTCATGCGTTCCCTAGCTTCATCATTTGTCGGGTTTTATTTGGTATACATAACATTCGTTGTTATTCACCTCCCTTGGATGATGCGATCCAGTCACTAGATGCAGTTGCGGCTGTAAAAAAAAACGATAAAATGTCTCTTCACTCAAGAAGATGTGGAAGCTTTGATTAAAGATATGTTCGAGGCTTGTGAAATTACCCAACATTTCTAACAAAGTCAGACTCCAACCAGAAGCTGCCCAGCTAACATGTCTGCAGCTGGTTCACCTGAAAGACAATAGCAAACACATGTCTGAAATTGATGTTCTCATGGGAATCTCGTACCGTTGTTCAAGGATGATCACGCGTTGGAAATCAAGATTGATGGCATGCGTAAATGAGCTTTTTTCAATCCATAAATACTGTTGTTACTTTCCCCGTTCAAGAGCGGATTTTATATGATTCGTCTACTTAAATACGGATAATTGTTACGCGAAAAGAAGAAAAAAA
>JAJLSF010000075.1:0-14459 GCA_030567395.1 Citeromyces hawaiiensis
CCTGTTGGAGGCCTAACTTTGCTTCTTCATACAACATACCTAATTCACTACTTACTCGTATACACTTACTCCTATTTATACTTCTTTTGAATATTTCCAGAACATTCTGCTCACATCATTCTGGAACCTTCCATATGCACGTATTATGCATGACTGCATATCACGTGCATATCACGTGCAGAATGTCTAATTCCAACAGAGCCGTTGGTGAATTGTTGAAGAGATAATGTCACGCACCAAACTCAAGTCCATTTGAAAGTGATCGGGGGTTTCCTCACCCTCGGAATAATCCAAGATGTATTTCATTTGAGCAGCTTGAAGGTATCCACCCAAATGAGTGCGGTAGACTGTCCACTGACCCGGATTGTCGAGATGAGACAAAGTCTGTTTGATCTCGCGGGTGACCTTAATTTTGTGGGTATTTTCCTCCAGGGGCATCTTTTCTACCGGCGGTAACCATATCAGAATGTATAGCGGGTGTAAATCTGTATTGACAATATTCTTAGTGTGTGTCCCTGGACCTCACTATAAGTTGCTCAACGATTCTCTATATCATAAAGCACGGAAACCTCTCCTTTTATACCTACCATGTCTGACAGCTGCCATTTCCTCCTTTACCCAACAAATGCTAAAGTCTAGAACTCGACAGAGTCTATCTTGCATAGATCACCGTCGCATTATTCCTGATAATGCCGTTGCCTCTTATTATGCAGACCTCATGCTTGCATAGATAGCAAGCGTGAGGTCTTGTCCACTCTTCCGAGAGGGAAATCTCAGTAGTATAACACTACCTATAACAACTCGAGTAGTACCTCGATATACAATATCATCCGCAGGAGGTTCGGGTTGCCAACTGCAACCTCAGGCCCTGCGGCCTCTGGGGCGGTCATGTTGCGACCCTTACCCCTTCGCATTATCCTTTGTAGGATTTCTATGCGGTCTACTGCAGCCGCAATGCATCCTGCAGTGGAGCAGATCAATTAATGGACTTCTGCAAAACAGGAGAACCGATAGATGCTCAGATCGGCTCTCTCTCATATAGCTTTGCGCTTCTTTATGGAAACAGGCGTCGTGCCTCATGAATCCGATCCACTTTGTTAGACCACAGACTGGCTTTACGGTATAAATCTATTTAGTTAGTAGTATAGTAATACTCACTCTTCAACAAACTTATCTATAACTTTTAGCTCATCTATATTTCAACTAAACGCTAAATAATTCCAGGATGACTGTGTAAGGATGGCGCAATTACATTCCCCTTTCGGGCAAACGATCCGAGACGGGATATATATATAACGGCAATTGTAAACCTCCACCACACACTGAAAAATGTCGACAGAAGGAAAAGTAAGCGTTGCTGAAGCACAATTTCCAACTAACTCTTAAAAGACAATCACATGCAAAGCAGCCATTGCCTGGGAAGCAAACAAGGACCTCTCAATTGAAGATATTGAGGTTCTGCCACCTAGAGCTCACGAGGTGCGTGTTAAAGTGGCCTACACTGGAGTGTGTCACACTGATGCTTACACTCTGTCTGGATCTGACCCCGAGGGAGCATTTCCCGTAGTTTTGGGACATGAGGGTGCTGGTATCGTTGAGTCAGTGGGAGAGGGCGTTACATCGGTTAAAAAGGGAGACTTTGTAGTTTGCCTTTACACTCCCGAGTGTAAGGAGTGTAAATTCTGTAAAAGCGGCAAGACTAACTTGTGTGGCAAGATCAGAGCCACTCAAGGGAAAGGTGTCATGCCAGACGGAACAAGTAGGTTCAAGTGCAAGGGCCAAGATCTGTTGCATTTCATGGGCTGCTCCACCTTTTCTCAGTATACCGTAGTGGCCGATATTTCTGTAGTTGCTGTCGACCCTAAGGCTCCAATGGATCGTACGTGTCTTTTGGGATGCGGTATCACTACCGGCTACGGTGCTGCTACAATTACCGCCAAAATCGAAAAGGGCGATAACGTTGCTGTCTTTGGGGCTGGGTGCGTTGGTCTTTCTGTTGTTCAGGGAGCTGTTGCTAAAGAGGCTGGCAAAATCATAGTTGTAGACATCAACAACTCCAAAAAATCGTGGGCGAGTGATTTCGGAGCCACGGATTTCGTAAACCCGTCTGATTTGCCCGAGGGAACCACCATCGTAGACAAGCTCATTGAAATGACCGACGGCGGTTGTGACTTTACCTTTGACTGCACAGGTAACGTTAATGTGATGAGAAATGCTCTTGAAGCTTGCCACAAGGGCTGGGGTGAGTCTATTATTATTGGAGTGGCTGCTGCTGGCCAGGAAATTTCCACCAGACCGTTCCAGCTCGTTACAGGAAGAGTCTGGAAAGGATGCGCTTTTGGTGGAGTAAAGGGTAGGACTCAAATGCCAATGCTGGTGGAGGACTATATGAACGGAACTCTCAAGGTGGACCAGTTCATCACTCACAGACACAACCTCGACAAGATCAACACCGCATTCCACGACATGCACGCTGGTGACTGCATTCGCGCGGTGATCACGATGAACGAATAAAGGTGCGACCCTGCATTAGAGGCAAAACTGTAAATCTGCCCTGGAGTGTAGGGTGAGCTGGTAGTAAAAGTAATGGTTTAAGGCGTGTGGATGTTGTTGATATAGGAGCACGAGTTTGAGTTTTTTTGACAGTTTTCTGAGAATAAAGTTGGCTTTTATCCTGGGTAATGCTCTCTGTAATGCTCTTTGTAATCCTCTGACTCAGAAGTGGGGCTTCTGTCGCTTGGGATCCGGCTTTGGTAGCGGGACTGCTGCGAGAACTGATTAGGTCAGCTCTTGCCAGGCATGGGTGCGGTTGACACACGAATACAAAAAGTGGATATCGGGAAAGCGCGATGCGATGAGGGAAACGTCTCTTTTTGAAAATCTATGAGACTCACCCTCGACTGTGCTGCTTGGTTTCCTTTCAATTGCGATCGCCTCTCTATGGACAACGCTTAAAGCTGTAACAGAAAAACCCATGATTCTTTCTCGACCGTTCTTTAGATTGACATTATCCATTGAAAGACCCACGAAGGTCGCAGGTAAAAATCAAGGCCTATTGGCACATGGTCAGCAGTCAATTTTTGCGACGAAGCGTAAGCTTAGGAGCTTGTAATTTAATGACAGTTAAGAAATTAGTGAGGTACACAATGAGACGGGAAGCAGAGTGGATGAATGCACCCGGTCTTTAGCTTTACCCTCGACAAGCTAACTCTTCAATTGACAACATCTTTGGCTCTCGCGCCTTTCTTCGGGTTTTCAATCCGGTGACTGAGAAGTATCGCTCTTTCCTTTTCACAGAAAAGCGAGGCCCTCGTTGATTTGGTGAAAGCGTTTGGCCCCTACCATGTTAGCTCTCAATACAGCGAGTGACAAAAATGTGGCACCTTTTGCTTGCAACTGCTTTAACATCGATACATTTGACCACCTGACCTGTTGTTCAAAATAGGCTTGACTGAAGCAAAGGAGCATTCTTGTATTTGGAGGGTGAGATCTCTCAACAGCGGGATATAAAGGGGGTCTCGTCTCACGCTGTGCCCATCTGAGCCAGGTGCATCCAGTCACCTTCAATTCTAACAGGACTGCGACACAAGAGCTCGTTGCTTGTATGTAGAGTGTCTAGTTCCGGTCTTTTATGCATCGAGAACAGGACAACAGCGAGAGACCTTCTTTAAAGGCCAGAGCAGCAATCAAGTCGGTCGGTGGATCCCTTGCATTCGCGTTGTTGGTGTTAGAGAACTTGAGAGTGTTTTGTCCGGAGCAGTATTGGCAAAGGTCAGGATGCTGTATTACCACCATTATGAAAAGCTCATTACACTCTATGCAAGGTGGTGAAGGTATACAGGTTGACCAAGACATGGAATGGTATGGAAGCCGAGATTTGGGCTGATAGATATCAGGTTTCAAGGCTGAGAATGAGGATTTGGGGAGGAACGAAGCGGAGATGGTGAGCGGTTCCCAGAATATTTGCGAACCACACATACAGTCCAGTGCAAGTTCGGAAACTAACAAAGGATTCTGGTCAAGATACACTTCATAATGTCCTACTCATTCTAACAAATCTGTGCAAGGATGAGGATGTACTAGAATTACTCATGGCAGATGAATCGCTCGTAAAGCAGCTAATCCACGATGTGTGTGATCCTAAAACGTACCACGTCGACATCGTTTTTACTGGGAAACATTGTTAAAAGCGACAAAATCCAGTGTTTGATATTTCTTTGACGAGTCTCTATGCCAAGATATTCAACTCAAACAACCCATTGTTTCGTGGAGTATTTTGTTAAGGGCGCGCATAAACAATCAGCTGTTCTTCTGTAGCAGCCAGCATTAGCAGTGCATATGCGAGAGATTCTTCAGCTCTATTCGATTGTTCTAAATTATATTGATCAGGTTCACACGAAGGAATACGAATAGACGAGCCAGACTCAGACAAAACTCTACTTTGCCTTCTTCCTTTGCAGAATCGTCTCTCTCTTTCACATGTAGCTGACAGGTTTCTTTCGACCGTGATCAACTACCGTAGAGGTAACATGAGGCAGGGAGAGGTAATCATGAGGTAAGCGCATCGGTTTTGACACGTAACGTAACGCGTGTACACCATTTCAGTGACCCGCGTAGTATCAAGTCTTCTAGAAATCAAACCAGCTTTTCTCTCTGCTTAACTTTGGACTTTTTACATCTTACCTTTTTTCACAAGTGAAACTTCCATTGATACCGTGAACTGTCTAAAAAATAGAATGCCCTCACCTAAATCACCTATATATTGTCTTCACACAATGTAATTGTGCTCTTTAAAAGCTTTAAGTCTGGTCTCACACCTCGTCTTCGCTACAGTGTTCGAACAAACCATAATTCATGCACCACTCATCTGCTCACACTTCCGCTTCGCTTCAGTGTTCGAGCTTGAATTTCTTGAGTGCAAAATGAAAAAGATCGCACCATTGCACCTGAAAAATTGGGTGGAAAATTCACTACATGCACTATTAGAAGTCCACTCTTTTGACAACATGACCGATGTTTACGTTGTTTTGCAAATTCTTACAACTGCCGATGAACATGGTCTCTACGTGACCAACGACGCGAGCGAAATTATAGAGCTGGGATGGAACGTGATCGATGCCAAAACACTCAAACCACTCTCTCATGACTCGGTGCTGGTCAAACCCATAAGCACTCCGATTACGCCGTTGTGTACTAATCAAACCACACTCACTTGGGAAACCGTGCGGAATGCAGGGAACCTGAAAGACGCGATTACAAAGTTGGACGAGTTTCTCAATGAAAAGGTTGTCAGCAAGGGACTGCAATTTTCATTCGTTTCACTAAACTCCTGGGACCTTAGAGTTAAACTCCCGAAGGAGTCGAGGGAAAGATCCATCATGCTGCCGCCTTATTTGGAGCTGCCGAGGTACTTTGATTTGAAAAAAGAGTTTCAACAGTTTCAAGAGGAGTCAAAAGATCCGTCTGCTCTTGTGCAAAATGGGATTCTGGCGCAGATGGTTTTCTCCCTACAGGTTGATCTCAATGGGATCACCGCTGTTTCTAGTATCAAGCCTGTTGCTGCGGGTCAATTGAATGGAGCGGTTCTAAACATGCCTCGTCGCGCGAGCGACGATGTTCAAATAATTACAAGAGTTTTATGTGCGTTTTTGCAGAAAAAAGCTTTGACAAAACCTCATGACTTGCATCTCGATATGAAGCAGTTTTTCAGTGAAAAATCAAAGATTCTCTTCATGACCAACCTACCGCCAGACACCACCCAGAGCGAATTGGAATCGTGGTTCACGCAGTTTGGCGGACGTCCCATTGCATTCTGGGCATTGAGACAGCCTCAGCAGGAAAGTGATAAAATGAGCGCTGGATTTGCCATTTTTGGCACTCACGATGAGGCCATCGACTCTTTGGCCATGAACGGCCGTGTTCTTAATGACAAGATTGTAGAAGTTCAACCTTCTTCCGTCAGAGTGCTGGATAGAGCACAGGAGATCTTGACACCATTTCCCAGCAGTAAAAATAGACCTCGACCAGGAGATTGGTCGTGTCCCAGTTGCGGGTTCTCCAATTTCCAAAGAAGAACAGCCTGTTTCCGTTGTTCTTTCCCTGCTGCATCTGCTCCTACTCTAAGGGATTCATACTACGATCAGGCCCACAATAGTCACAAGGCCGGTAGTGTCCCGTTTAGGGCAGGGGACTGGAAGTGTCCAAATGAAAACTGTTCCTATCACAACTTTGCAAAGAACATTTGCTGTTTAAAATGCAGTACTCCACGCATTCGTGCTGCAGCCTCACAGGCTCCTGGACAGTACTATGGTCAAGATCCCGCTCAAAGAGCGTATCATCAGCAGATGAGAGTTTTCTCCCCCATGTCGCAGCAGTCCGTTCAGCCGTCTGTCCATCACTCTGTTCCGCAGTCTGTTCCGCAGTCTGTTTCACAGCAGCCTTTCCAGAGTCATCATCCAATTTATCAAGGCTATGATAAACAGTTGGCTAATGTGGATGCTCTAGGAAGGCAGATCAATGGATTGTCGCTCAACTCCAGTGGGGCCTCTTCTTCGGTGCCGTCTCAGGGAAAAAAGGATGGAGGTGTTTCGGTTATCTAATTCAAAAGTTTTGGTTTTATGGTATAGGTGCATATTTTTTAGTTGATAAAGGCTGTAATTGTTTTGCGATAAATTGTTAGCGAAGCTGTCCCTCAAGTATGCAGACGCTGGACGCAGAGCCACTTTGAGCGATCTCATGAGTCCTGGTGATACTATGTTGAAATTGATGGTTCGACGACACATACTCACTTTGTATGCATCCGAGAAATAAGTCGTTGATGTAATAGGCTTGGACTTTCCCGTGCGCATAAATCCGGATGAGCGTATTGAGTGAAAGACAGACTTATATATTTACAACGAAGCTTAAGCTTAAGAGCTTATACAATCAAAAGAGCGGAAAAAAGAAAGAATGTGACATTGGTACGGATGGTGATTTGTCCCGTGAGACGTTTTTGCACTCAATTTTGTCTCAAGGCTTCCTCCCAGCACAACGGCGACAATATAATAACCTTCACACAGCCATCTACAATTTGCAAATAGTTCCATCCATAATAGACGAATAGCCTTTCTTTTGTTTCCACCAAGGCCTACAGCCCTTATCAACATTAATGTACATAGCCCATAATGAATGCTGCTTGGTAATTTGAAGTATCGTTTCAGATGTGTACCCGGTCATCTCGACCTCACCCCATCAAAGTTACTCTAATGTAATATACTGACCACTTTTACAAATACGAATAAAAGCATTGTCGAAGTGAGCGCAGGAAGCTGCGATGAGGTGTTTAAACTATCTGAGACGTATATGGCCAGCACTATGTATAAAATACCCCTTCACTCTAGTTCGATCCAAAGCAATCAATCATCTGTTTTATAGAGACAGCAGAGCGAATCACGCCTTCTATAGTCTATACCTTCCAAACCATTTTTCTAACCCAACTGCATACCTAGCCTCTAACAGAGCAGTGTCGAGCCTTCCGGACTTGCTATACTGTGAGTAGTTGTCTCCGAAATGCACGGCAATAAGTTTTAGTGAAAAAGAGAGCAGTATAGACATTGGCTGTATCTGGAGAGCGATTCTTGTCTAATAAAAATGTGTCACATATGCTTTTGAGTGATTCTTCGCTGAGACAATGTGCACAAAGACCGAGAGAATAAAAGTTGCGCAGTGCCCGGAAGGCTTAGAAAGATGTTGTGTTGGATTTTACAACTCACCCCAAACAGATTATAGAGGGAAGAACATACAATTACTGAGGCTCTTGATGACCACTGTGAAAAAAGCGTACACTGGTCATCAAGTACGATACCTTATCTTGAATTTATCTGGCCCTTTTCACTTGTTAGTAAGTCAGCGCCCTTGCTTGACAACACTTCATCCGTTAGCGATAATTTCGGGGTGCGATCAGCGTCAAGTTCAATCTAGGGCCCTTTTTAATCTCTCTGGATATTGGAAGCTCAAAAGACAGCCAGCTTCATGCTCATTCCTGCAGTTTGACTGAAACATCCTTTGAAGGATATGTGAAGGCTCTTCGAATTACACTCTCCTATATATATTAGATTGCAGTCCTCGAGCCCATCTTTTCTCCCAATCACATCCAGTTCAGCCTCAAGTTCAATCCCATCTCACATCAACATCTCGCAACTCACAATTCGCTTAGCTCGTTGTTCATTTGCATACTGTCGCACAATTTCAAATCGCACTCAAATACAACATGGATGAGTCAAACCCCTTTGATCCTAAGAAGCAACCACAAATCGTCTTCAAGGCCCAGCTGTCGTTTTGCACGGTAACGGGGACTTTGATTTTCCTGTTCTTCTGCCTTATGAGGTACAAGCTGCCACTGTTGTACTCAATACGATCATACCGCAAGTACCACATACGGAAGCTCCCCCACAACGTATTCGGCTGGATGTTTGTGCTTTACAAGATAAACGAAAACGACATTCTGGAGGTGGCAGGACTCGATGCGTTTGTGTTTTTGAGTTTTTTCAAAATGTGTATAAAGATCCTCTTTACTTTTGCTCTATTTGCCGTGCTGATAATATCCCCGTTACGCTATCTGTTCACTGGCCACTTCGATAAAGACTCTATGACGATTAGTTCCAAACATGAGACTAACCCGATGTACGAGAGATACATGTGGCTGTGTTTTGCATACGTCTTTACAGGGCTGGTTTTATACTTTCTCTTTAAACAGACGGAAATGGTGATCAGAACGCGTCAGCGATACCTTGGGTCTCAAAATTCAATCACAGATAGAACAATCCGTATCTCCAACATTCCAAAATCACTCACCAACCCGGAGGGACTGAAGGAGTTTATAGAATCTTTAGGCATAGGATCTGTAGAGAAAGCCACAATTGTTTGCGACTACAAACCACTGAGGAAACTGTTTGAGAAGCGGAGCAAAGCTCTGCAGAAACTGGAAATGGCATACTCAGACCTCTACGGACTCAAGATTAACATTCTTACGCAGTACGATGTACCATCCACGTCGATCGACCTTCCCTCCAGATCTCGACAAAGCGAAATGTGCTTGACAAGTGTACAGTCTGCAGAGGGAGTGGTTCCGGAACTCACGCCTGTGCTTCCTTCTCATCCAAAATCGAAACGCCCCACTAAGAAAGTGGGGTTCAACAAAAAGGTTGATCTTTTTAATTTTTACGCCGCTTCATTACTCAGAATTGACGACAAAATCAATCAGCTCAAGAAAAACAACTCGTTCAAGCCTATACAGCATGCGCTGGTTACAATGACCTCTGTGGCAGACGCTCAGATGGCGGCACAAGCGGTTTTCTCTCCAAACATCTTTCAGATGATTACACATTTGGCCCCTGCTCCAAACGATGTGAACTGGGATAACATTAATCTATCGAGCAGAACAAGAATGATGCGCAAAAACGTGATTGAGCTCATGATTTTTGTGTTTTCCGCTTTTTTGGTGTTCCCCATCTCGTCCATAGCAAACCTACTGAACGTGCAAACTATTCAGAAGTTTGTGCCGAAGTTTGGCGAGTACCTCCTTGACCACAAGTGGCTAGCATACGCTGTGACGGGGCTCTTGCCAACGTATCTGTTCACGCTGATCAACGTGGGACTACCTTACTTCATCTCGTATCTTACAAGACAGCAGGGGTTTATCTCAAAGGGCGATATGGAGCTGAGCATTTTGAGGAAAAATTTCTGGTACATTTTCTTCAACCTGTTTCTGTTTTTCACCTTGTTCGGAACCCTTTCAAACTACTGGTCGCTTCTCAACGACACTACCAAAATCGCCTATCTGCTTGCTGGGTCCATTAAGAAATTGTCGCTTTTTTATATAGACTTGATTCTCTTGCAAGGACTCACCATGTTCCCATTCAAGCTACTTCAGATCGGAGACTTGGCCACCATTTTCTGGAAATACGGAATATGTTTCTCGTGGACCACTCCTCGGGATTACCGCAACTTGATCTATAAGCCTGCAGTGTTCGACTTTGGGTTTATCCTGCCCCAACACCTGCTGATCTTTATCATAACGCTCATTTACTCCGTGATATCCACCAAGATTGTTGTTTCCGGGCTCATGTACTTTGTGCTGGGGTTCTATACTTACAAGTACCAGCTGGTGTACTCTATGGTGCATCTTCAGCACTCTACGGGCAAGTCGTGGCCCATAATCTTTCGTAGGGTGTGTCTTGGGCTTTTTTTCTTTCAGCTCACCATGGCCAGTACGCTCGCATTGGAAGGCGCTTTTGTTTTGTCGGGCTGCATAGTTCCCTTGTTTGGAACAACACTTGCCGCTCTTTTCAGCTTTGAGAAAAACTACCTCCCACTGCTGAACTACATCGCTCTGGACTCTATAAAGCACCCAAGCAATCAGATATACGAGGATGAGGAACCCGCAGAGGAAGAGATCAACCTCTTGCCCAGTGGGACTAGTGCCCTTAGACGGAAAAAATCTACTTTTGACGAAGAGAGAGAAGAGTCTCAGAAATATATTTATCCCTTGCTACTGGATCCAATGGACGGTCCTTGCATCGGGTTCTCCGGGGATTTGGTGGATACCGTTAGATATAAGAAGGAAACCAATCCGGACGGCCACGTTTTCATACTTTCAGACGTTCGGCGGAAGGAGTGGATACAAGACGAGTACAATTAAAGCATCACCACACCTACACCACTGGATTTTTCAAACTCTTTTGTAACCTTATCGACTCCGCCGGCTATGGGGAAAGTTCTATAGTTGAAGAGGTAAAAGTTTAAGAATCCGTCTCCCGGTCCGAATAGCAGCTCTTGTAAGAAGAGGGTGTTATCCTGGGATGTCAAAGCGTTGAAAACGTCCACGTCGAGTCTTTTGGCAAGAACAAGGGCTTCTTTCACAAGCTCGGTCATTCTCTCCTTCAGATCATCGCTATCGCTAGCGTAGTAATACAAGTAGGCCACGCCCAGCGACTTGTGCTTTGGATTATCCAGCAGCGTGAAGGGCAGCAAGTAAAAGGAGAAGAAATCAGTGATTTTGCCCTCTTCACTCTCAACGACATACGAGTAAACAACTTTCTCCTCTCCCAAAAGAGCGTGGGTGAACTCTTGCTTTGAAAATTCCTGTACCAAGTCGAATTTGGCTTGGTACTTCTCGAATAACCCCAAAGCTGCATCCACGTCTTTAAGTTCCATTTTACGGAGCCGCGGAATTTTGGTGGTTTCTGGAAGAGCGAACTTTGCCGCCATTTGTTCCTCGCTAACATCGTCTGGTTTATAGGAAAACTCAGCCTCGTACAGTTTCTTCCAGTTGAGCGGCCGATGCGTGTACTGACAAGTGGATATCGGGCTGGGGATTACTATGCCTGCCGTGTAAAGAGCGTGCCAAATATCTTGTCTGTTTACTCTTCTGGTGACTTCCTTGATTAGCAAAGGAGTGAGTCTCTTTGCTCTGAGTTTCTTATGCACACACAGGAAATTGATCTCTACAGCTTCTACGGGAGAAGTTCTCACTCTAAGATGAGCAGGAACTGCCGAGATGAATGCTACGAGCTTATTAGTGCCCTTTACACGCACACCTACGTGCCAGTCGCTACGCCACCCTGGTGGTTTTAGCGCCCAGTTGAAAAATTCTTCCGTGTACTCAAACCGGAACGTGGCTTCTTTGTCTTCGACATAGTTTTCGTGCAGCAAAGTGTAAACCTCTGAGAGCTGCTCAGGCGCCTCAACGTCAACCGTGCTCCATTCAAACTCGCCTCGAAGCGGCATAGGCTCGGCTGGGATGTCCTGTGGTGTTTTCAGCTCGTCAATAGGTCCTTCCGATTCCACGGGAGCATCGAATTCAGGAACCGGCTGCGTCTTCCAGAATTTGTAATCTTTCATCTGCTTTTGCTGTGACTCAGTCAAGTCCTGGCCTAGTGCCAGCATCTTGAGAAGGTCCTCGATCGATGGTTTTGGCATGGTGTGTGGATGTGTGAAAGCGGTGTTTCAAAACTCATGAATCGAAGGTGTATTATGTAGCTTTGCCATTCTGACTGATAGGCGAATTCTAAGATGCCACGGATTCTAACTCACCAACCAACCTCAGAAGGAGTTGACCCTTCGGCAGGGTGATTCATTCTGTCTTGATTGTTCCCTTAGAATTTCCAGTAATCGATATTAATAGCGCTCACTTATTTTTGACAATGTAAGGCTTTCATTCTACCTAAAGCTGCTACATAGTTGAGGTTTGTGGCCTCATTTATATACCGATTGATGTGGGGAAACACATGTGACGTGGCATATCATGTGACAAATCATGAGTGACTTATCCACATGCCAGATGACCTTCTCGGCAATTCATACATGCTCAGACATGATAGTCGTTTCTTATTGCGCTTAGTCATGATAGTCTTCTCTTAGTCATGATAGTCTTCTCTTATTCAGAAAAGTCATGACCGTCTTTTTTTTTCCCAAAGTGACATCACACTGTTTTCCCGGATTATGGCTGAAAATCCGACATTTTCATCTTGACTTACAAGATCAGGAAGACTAGGCTTACTCGATCACAAACATTAGCCTAAAGGAAAAAGTGCAAATAGATATATCTTACCCTTCGTCACACTGGATATATCCTCCTCGTTTTATGGACTAAACCGTCCACACGATGCTGTGTAGCATACCTTCTATGGCCATAATCACCGATATGTAGTGATGATACAGGTTAAACTGAGAAAACGGTATGCCGCTGATGTAGCTGAACGGATTGTTCCTTATACCAAAGAAGTAGATTGCAGGAAACAAATAGAGCGAAAACAAAGCTGTTCGGTAGCCCATAAGTTTAAGCAGCATAAAGTATGGCTTGATTTTTCCCCGTTTCCCTCTGTATGTATGGCAAAATGAGCCTAACGAGACTTCGGCCTTCATCACCTATAAATTTAAACTGATCACTTTTAGCTTCTTAACGAAATATGGCCGCAGTTTACTACCACCTCATCAACTATATGTCTCTGGAGCCTATATGTCTCCAGCAACTGATTGTAATCTAAGTGGCGCCCAGTCGCTTGCAATTGGGAAGGTCGACAAATGCGGAGGTTTATCAAACGGCGTCTATCTCTCTGACCTAAGCAGAATTGTGTTTTGTTCTCATCTAATTTTACAGTTACGGTGGTTAATGGAAACTGTCAGCCATGGTCAAACAGATGGAGGCAGATGAATTGAAAGTTACCAGATCTGATCTAAAATGAGCTGATCTTTTTGTGAGTTAAGGTGCGTCAGAACGCATTCTAGAACGTGGAGATCGAAAAAAGAACACATTCTTCAAGAACAGAACAGGGACAGCATAAGGTAAAGTTTGGCCTTTCGCCCTGAGTTGAACTCACAAAATTATCAATTCCTTAAAATACTGGTCCTTCAGTTTGCTTCGACTATCGCTGATGAAGTGTTTTGAAACAGAAAACAATCTTCACTGAATAGAGACTAAAACATTTATCTTTGTTAAACTTTCACCAATCCAATGGCTTTTATAGTTCATTGCCGACAGCAAACGTCAAAAATATATCAAAGATCGACCAGGTTCTGCCTCTCTTACCACCGAAAAATGATTGTAACGAGCTGTCATCCTCAAGCAAGATTTCTGTGCTAGTTTTTGTGTATGTTTCTTGTGATTCTCTGATCATTTATTTACTGCTTTGAAAAACTTATCCACATTTTTGTATAAAACTTATAGAGTTATTTATAAAAGTTGTAAAGTGAAGTGTTCAACGTGTTCTAGAACATCACCCTTCAAAAAAGGACACTCACGCTTTAAAACATAACCCTGGTTTCAAGAAAAGAACGTGTTCTCTTTTCAAAGAACACTCAAATCAGAACGAACACGCGTGTTCTGATGCACCTTATTGTGCATGTGATCTTAGATCATTCAGATTAGATCACAGATCATGAATATACCAAACATGAAACGTTTCAGAGAGATAAAGACGAAAAAGACCAATTAATTTCTTCAGCAAAACCCAAAAAAGCTTTGGTAATGACTTCTCCTGCACACAGGGAGCAGCAGAAAGGAGAATTATCAAGATCTCTTAAATTGCCGATTGAAGGGGACAATTTTACTCCGCTGCAGTAGTAGACAATTTACAAGAACGAGTTCCGTGAACTTTATAAGCTCACCACAAAAGTCGCTGCTGTCCCGCTTTGTCTACGTGGAAACAAATCGGGAAAATACATTATCACTGATAGAAGCAATTCTCCCTCTAGCGATACCATGAAGCAAATACTAGTTGTGAAGAAGCTCATTCGAGTTTAAGGAAGACGAATCGAACGTGAGTCTAGATGTATCAGGAAAAGTGAATGTTAAAGCGGGTGTAAATCTTCATTGACAGCAATTGTTTGCACTTATTCCAAATTACCTTTTCTCTCTGTCCATAAAGCACGGAAACCTCTTTTTTTATACCCACCATGTCTGACAGCTGCCATTTTTTCCT
>JAJLSF010000076.1:0-13802 GCA_030567395.1 Citeromyces hawaiiensis
CGGCTTCATTCCTCCCTCAAAGGGCTTAACAGGGGCATCTTTGCCAACGTGGGATTCCCCTTGACGTCCAGGGGTCCCAGTTGGTTTGTGCCCCCTCCCTTCTCCCGGGGAGGAGTTGAATTGAGCTTCAGGTCCGGATTGGTGGTGTTTAACAGCGTTTTGATTTTGCATTGTGTGTGGTGCTAAACTGATTTACACAAATACAAGGGTCCAAAATATGCGCGCTGCCGGATGGGGAACTTACATAAGCGTGCATGATCGTGCATGATATTTCACTCTAATTTTCTTTTTTTCCGCCGAACAATTAGCCATATTAGACTAGAAAAACTCATATCAAAACGGCTCATAGATAATTAGAGCCCATTGAGACAGTAATCACACTATGTGTGGCTTCAAAGTTGCATGTCAATCTTGAATTTCCATGTCTTATCCGTTCACCACAGGACGAGATTTTGATCAGAACATCGTTAAAGAGAATTTGTCATTTGCTCTCAAATTAGCTTGGCGGTCAGTTGGACAACAGCAGCCGGTTATATATCAGTAGGGTGGTTTCTGATTGAAATCTGACATCGTTTTACAAATGATGTGTTTACAGGGCTCGATCAGATGAAGCTTCCGCTTCTTCTAGACAGAAGAGACAGTTTATTACACAGCTGCAGCTGTCCATTATGTCCAGCATCTCTTATCAGCCCTATTTTTGTCTTTTTAAACGTAAATTTACAAGATTTAATAAATAGTGCTGACTGCACTTGATATTTGAGGCGAAAAGAATTCGTCATTGGGTCCTCACCTTGCGGAAATTGCCCATTTTGACATTTTGGAACATAATACCCAATAAATATTTTATTCTCTTTTTTCTCACATAAAAGTTCCATTACAAATCATTCAAGTAACTTTTACCATTTCCTTTAATTAGGTACACTTAAGCGAAGCAAAATTCGATGTTTACACGTCTGTAAAATAGAAAAATTGCTTCTTGGTTTCCTTCAACCATGGGAAATTACGTATTCACTCAGGATAAACACCTCCTGAAAACTATGCTTGTTCATATCCGACCGCGTGAGACTTTTACTCACTGAAACCACCCGCCGGTTTAGATCCTCCCTCTTCGACGGCTACGGATTAGTCACTTTCTCTTAGCCTAAGCCATGGGTGCTTATGACTCAATGAGGCTTGAACCGTTATCGCATAACCGAGAAGCTGGAGCATATCTCATATTCCAACATCTTAAGGAGATTCTATTACCGAGAGGACAACCATACACTCAAGGCCTCAAGGACTCGTCAGCCGATTGTGACTTCAAGCTATAAGCATCCAGTCTTTGATTGAGACCACCCCGTAGATATCAGTCATTCACCGTATGAATATATTCATGCGGAGACACACCTCTGCCCATATCAGTCTCCATGATTGCAGCATTTTAAAGTTCGCCTGGATCATGAGTGAGTCAGACCCGACTTTCTTAAAAAATTAAGTTGACGGTACTCTTTTATTGGAATGATCTGACGAGTGCCACATAGTTATGTGAATATTGTTGCAGCTGTTGGTATTGACCGGATATACCTATTTGATGGGGGTTCAGTAAAATTGGTTTCTGGATTTAAACATAGTCCACATTGATCTATTTTGAGAAAACCATGAACCTAGATCCGGATCTGGTGACCCTTACAGCCACCTCGAGGTATCTCAAAAGTGAGCCATTTCGTCTCATGCGGCTGTGCAGTCTGGGTCCCCAAAAATTGCTTTCGCAGGCGACCACAAACTCTCTATGATCAAAAGCCTTTACAGAAAAGGACTCGGGTACTCTGTATCTCCATATTTTACAGTTAGAGCTAGTGACTTTATTAAGCTGATTGAGAGCATTTTAGCATTCCAAGATCGATCAAACAGGCGAAACCAAGTCATATCGTTTTACCAGCTTTTCAGTGGAACGATTCTTTAAAAATAGCTGTACGAGTAACTGAGCGTAAATTCGCAATTGAAGAATGGATATCAAAGGTTCCATATGCTTCTTATTTGAGTACAAGTTGCTGAAAAATACAGCCCGGAAGAAGACGGTCAGAAGACGGTCAGAAGATGAGCAGGCTCAATTTTCCGAATCCATATATTGATCCAACTAGCGGATCGAGATAAAGCTGCCCAACTAAGAGGAATGGAAATACCTTTGCTTGCTTTAACCTAGCTTGGATTTACAGTGAGGCAAGGTGTAGGGTCAATGAACTTTGATTGATTTCGAGGCACGTGTTTGTGCTCCTCTCCTGTAAGCACAAACTGGAGGTCTTGATCAGTGATATAATGAAAGAGTTGAATCACTCACAATCTCTCAAGGTCACATGCCAATCACGTGACCATGCCCTGCCTCAATATTTTTTGTATGCACTTTTGGCTAACGTAAACAAATGTCACGCACACCAAGAAGAACGCAATCGTCGTTATCCAACACCAGCGGGTCCGATTCTCGGATCCGTACCTCTAAAAAAGACGAGGCGATCCGGAAAAAGATCGAGAATGACTTGCGGAAGAAACAATACAACCCGATCTCGTCTCCGAGCAAATCCACCCGAAGCATGCCAGGATCCGTCCTTACTTTAAAGCCCTCTGAGGCTATTATTTGCAAGCCCAGCTTCACTGTTTATGAAGCGGCGCAGTTGATGTCATTGAGAAAGGAGAATTGTATTCTTGTTGTAAACGATCACCAAGAGCTGCTCGGTATATTCACCGCCAAGGACCTAGCGTTCCGTATTGTCGGCGCTAACTTGAACGCTAACACTACTCTGATCGAGCAGATCATGACGCCGTCGCCGGTTTGCTGTAAAGTGGATACGGCCGCTTCTGAAGCGCTAAATCTCATGGTTCAACGCGCTTTCCGCCATTTGCCCATCGTAAATGACGAAAACCAGATCGTTGGTGTTTTGGACATTACAAAGTGCTATAACGAGGCTATGCTGAAGTTGGAAAGAATGTATGAGAACAGTAAAAAGCTGCATGAGGCGCTTGAAGGCGTACACAGCGATATTGGGCTCTCACAAGACGGTCAGCCTTTGCAGGTGATTCAGTATTTTGAAAATTTGAAAAAAACCATCAATGGACCTACTCTGACAAGCGTTCTAGACCAGTCCACGCATCCGGTTTATATCGACATCAGAGCTAACGTTTACGAAGCGGCGATGCTGATGCGCGAAAACAGAACTACCGCTTTACTGGTGAAAGACTCTAACGACGAAGTGGCGGGTATTTTCACCTCTAAAGATGTAGTTTTGCGAGTTATAGCCGCTGGGCTTGATCCAAAGGGATGTTCTGTCATTCGCGTAATGACGCCGAAACCAGATTGCGCTTCCGGAAACCTCTCAATCCACCAGGCCCTGCGCAAGATGTTTGAAGGGAGGTTCTTAAATCTGCCTGTTCTGGATGAGTTTTCAGGCGAAATCATCGGCATAGTTGAAGTGCTAAAACTGACATACGCAACTTTGAATCAAATCAAGTCGTGGCAGTCGCCAGAACAAGAGGGACCGGCCTGGAACCAGTTCTGGACCTCGCTGGAGACAGAATCTTTGCACTCTGCTAATAGCGAGCACGAAGTGACCCAGTCGGAGTATCAGCAGTTTCTCGATAACGACGTTGGTCCTAGTGACAGTATATCTGCCTCAGGCGTCGAGCCTGGCTTTTCCTTCAAGTTCAAGTCGCCACAGGGCAGAACTCACAGGGTTACTCTGAAGGGATATGAAGGTGTTGCTGGATTGCGTGGTTTGATAGACTCAAAGTTTAATTCTCAAGAGAGGTTGTCGCTCAAAGAGTATGCCATTTCCTACTATGACGATGAGGGAGACCTTGTGGCCATTATATCGGATGAGGATGTTCTGGACTGTATAATGATAACGAAACGCGCCAACAAAGAAAAGGCTGATCTGCTCATCCATCACCCTGAGAAGCCACCAACTAAGGGCGTGAGCAATGAGCTGCTTATAGGAGGGGCTGCTTTTGCGGCGGCAATTGTCGTGTTTTTCGCTTGGAGAAGGCGGTGAGAAGGCGATAAGCCTTCAAACTGAGATGCAGTGAAGATGTTGATCCTTTGGTTCAGCGTCCCCCTGGAGTTTTCATGCTATGTATCCCTCGTATGGCCATGGGCGGTGGAATCCCAGCAGAGAGCAGTGAATCAAAACCTCAAAGAGTGGTATTCGCTTCTTGCCTTCCATCTGCCACCTTGTGATACCGTTGCTTGAGGTAGTCAACGGGTGATGTGCACTCTAATGGGGTGGTGGTCCGGGGACTGCAAGCCTGCCGCTAGCTCGATGTTATTGTACATGCTGGGTCAAAAGTCAGGATACTCTCGACGCATAAGATGGACGCACAAAAGCCGTTACGCTGTATTGACGCACTCATATGCACGTGTGTGCGCACTTCTGCACAATCTACTGTAGGCGACTCAAATAGGCAATTTTATCAGCACTAAATGAGGTCTGAGCCGGAAACAGCAAAGCCATAAGTAGGGAGCCAAAATTGGCCAAGGGCACAATTCTCATTTGGCAACCAACTCCAACTCATCTGCCGCTCCCAAGAAAAAACAATGACAATGCTGACCATATCGTTATTGGCCGTTGCTGGCTACAGCCACCCTGTGTGATCGCCTCAATTGGTCTCTTCATTTCGAGATAATTTTTTTTTAATGGTACTGTTTGTTTCCCTTACGTATCTTCTGCATGGCCTCGCTGAGACAAATCTGATGATTCTATGAGAGGACGAGCTATGGAAGGTCAACAGCAACGAGTCGAATTTGGATCTACTTTTTACCAAGGTTCTCCTCATTCGTCTTTTTCGCTCGCATTCCTGCAAGTTCTGCTTTGGAATTGTGCTCCGGCAGATACGCTAAAAACTGGACACAGACAAGATCAGGTTGTCTACGAACAATTGGGTATTTTACATCAAGTGAGACAAACTTTGAGTCGTTGCATTACTAAAGGCAAGCTGACGTTAGTCTTATTTGAAGGAGCAGAAACTCGGCTTAGTACGCCATGGAGGTTAGTTACTGAAGATAAGAGGGTGGAAGAGGTTATCTCGGTATAGCTGGGAGGGCCTGTTTGAATGGACTATTTGACTGCGATGGGAGAGTTAATGCAGAGAGATGGGCATATAACGGCTCATTAATGGGCATGAAAAAGGCATTGAAAGGCATGGAAAAGGCATTAAAAGGCATTAAAAGGCATTAAAAGGCATTAAAAGGCATTAAAAGGAGCACAAAAGAATGAGCTTCATATACACACCCCAAAAAAAAAAACAGTCGTTTTAAAGAGATTAAAAATTAAATCAAGGCATGAAGATCGCAAGATAAAGTCCTAGAACCTCTGAAAAACGTCGTGTCATTCAGCAAATGCGATAAAAAAATCTATTCAATCTTCCAGGAAACACTCGCACTCAAGTTCAATCAATCATTCTCCACTGCTAATGCAGGGCAATAATGCATTCAATTTAAGGCCCTTATTCGGGGACCAAATGCGTACATAATGGACGCTAAGCGGTATGTCAAGGCCCGTGCTATATATTAATATCTACCAACCAGTACCCCTTGTGGTGATGTTGCTGCGGCTAGGGCCTAGCATGTCGAGCAGTTGAAAAAGTTCTAAAATGTTTCCAAATGATGCAGAATCGCCTGATTATAGCTGGGCTGGCAGCAGACGAGTCGATAAGTACTCGCTGATGATCGAGATAAGGAACGTCCAAACACGATCATCCTTGTGTGCATACTATACTCAATTAGTCAAAGCACACAAATTGTTAAAGGCAGCTCATTCAAGATTGATGAGACGGAGTAACCTTTGAAGTACACTCTATACCACTCCTAAGAGAGTTAAAAGAAGTGATCCGGTTATTTAGGCCGGAAGACGAGGAAGTTGCCTCCTCTCAACGAGAAAATAGGCACAATTCTACTGCAAAGTATAGAACGTATATTATCAGGTTATTTCTTGAAGGGAAAATAGGATCTTTTCGATCTCACTTTATTTCCAAACAGCTTAATGAAGGAGGCTAACTTGTATGTGGCGAACTATCATCTTCACAAGCCTCCCAAAGACAAGAGTCAAGAAAATCGGGGGTATTTTCGCACCAAACAAACTGAGTATGATATCTTGACGAATATGAGGCAGTTGATACCTCATGGAAAACATGAACTCTAAGGGCTCACATAAGGTGTTCTCACAAACGATTCTTTTCTACTCTATTATATATGAGTTGATATGTATAAAGTTAAGGATTTGTGCCCTTTATGCCTTCATGTCTTCATGCCTTATGCCTTCAGGCGTTTACGCCCTTTTTTCTCTCCAAATACACAGCCCTCATCTTGTTTTTACAGCCCTCGTCTTGTTTGTATACAGATATCACAAGAGAGCACCCCTTTACTATATCTCATTGCGGTTCCTCTCTGCTGTATAAACTTTTCAAGCTCTGCAGTATTCCACATCACAAAACCTGCTACAATAGAGTATTGCAACCACAAAAATATTTGACATAGGCATTGTCCTCAATCAAGTAGCGACTCCAATTAGTATGGGGAAAAGAGAACGAATCACATTGTTCAACTTTTGACGGGCGCAAATTTAATGTGTCCTCTCCATGAAACCGTCGAGATTACACGATCGGTTTTATAAGCCCACATGAAGACAATGCCACCTAAACCTCTGTATGACCGCCCTTCATGATCTTGCCAAGAACACCAACGGTGCTCACCACCTTATGAATCTCCTGTTTGGGGACTCCGCACGAGATTGCCTGATGCTGGATGCCTCTTCTACCTCCCTTCCCGCCTAATGAAACCACACTACACGCCTCAAGCGCAGCCACCACCTCTAGGAAATCTGCTTTGCTCAAATGGCCCACGAGTTCGTCGCACTTGATTTTAGCTGCGTAAAACTGATAGAAAGTGTTGAGATCTAAACTTTTGGAATTCTCTTGAAACTTCAAAAGCGAAACAAGCACAATCTTCTGCTGTAAGTTGAGCTTCTGCAGAGTAGTCGATACGGTATTGCCGAATACAAGACTGCAAACTTTAGCCACGTGAGCAATTGAGACGGTAGCGGTGTTTTGCTGATTTTCCACCATTTCAATCGCCCGATATATTATATCAAAAGCCTTACGCAGATCGCCCGTGTTGGCTCCCACTTTCTTAGCACACAGCTGTATAGCGGTAGGCTGAATAGTTGAAGAGTCTACGCGCTGCAATTTGGCTGTGATGATGTTCTTTATCTGATCAGCTGAATAAGGTAAAAACGGCAGCAGCTGAGGAGTTATTCCATTGGATTTAAGACGAGGCAAGAACCGATCTGTCAAGTCCAGTGCGTTGGCAATCCCGATCAAAATCAAGCTGGGTGAATTTTGATCTTTTAAAAATGAGCATAACGAAAAGAGCTCAAATAAAATTTGCTGATTCTTCGTTATAAGGTTATCCAGCTCATCCAGCAAGATGACTATGCCCTGAGATTTGGTTTGAGCAGTTACTATACTGACAAACTCGTCGCACGAAAGATGTCCGCTTATGGGCTTGTTTAAAAGTCGCTCAGCTACAACTCGATAAACGGCTTCGGAACAATTTATCGTCATGCAATTGACATTTACCGTCTCCACTGAAGGGAATTTCCCCTTTATTCTTTCCAGAGATAGACTCACCTGTGCGGTTTTGCCTGTTCCTGGCGGGCCCGAAACGTAGATCGACCTCGACTCGGCCTTGGAAATGTGCGTCTCCAAAAAGGTATTGAGTTCAGCCGCCTCCCTCTCCCTTGAGAGTAAAATATAATCGTTGGCCATTGCTCCACAGGATTTTCGGAAGAGCTTCTTACTCTCTTGGTAGACTGAGGTGAATAACGGTTTCTTCACCGAGTCCAGCCCTTTGACGAATTTTGTTCGCTGCTTCTCAGGCGTTGTGGGTGGAGAAGCCAGCCCCGTTATATTGCTTCTTTTCGCAATGGATTCATCAACTTGGTCAAGTGTTCGTTTCATCAAGGGTGTGTGTCCGAATTAGGAAAAGTAATTGACGCGTCGCATTGCATGAAGGCGCCCAGACACCGCGCAGTACGCCGAATCCTTCTCCATGCCGTCATTGAGTATTCAGTAGCTTCTCTACTTACGCCTCTCATTCCGCGGCCCCATATTCTTGATTTGGCCACCGCGTCATCTTGTCTGCATTGATAAATGAGAACGATATCTGCACAGATGACAAACAGCTGAATGACAATATCTCGATAGGCATCAAGGTAACTAAATCCCGCACAAGCTTGAGCTGATGTCTATTGTGATATTCTGAGCTTGTCAAAAAAATCTCCCAAGCAGATAAAGCTAGTGATGATGTGTGGATGAAAAGAAGGAAGGCTGAGCCCTTGTGTGGCTAAAATGTTATTTCCAGCGTAAATCTCGTCTGATCAATTACAAGAGCGCATACTGATTTTATTGTGAGGGTAATTAGATCCAAATTATTGACAAGTGTTGACTTCAAGTCTCAAAAAAATAGAGTTGGTTTCAAGACTGGAAGATATATATATATATATTCTTGGCCCTTACTGACACGTTATGACAGACTCGACTAAAGATAGGAGTGATTCCTATGCAGTCGGAGCCGGCGTTTGTATTACATAGCTTATCTATACTATGCTTTATAATAAATAGAGCTTTACTTAGAGACTATCTCTTTTGAACGGAAATGTATGACCCTTTTACGGAAACAAAGTTGCAAAAACGTGCATACTTTTGCATATCTTAGATCCGGGGATCCCGCTTGATCTTTCTCCAGAGCCCTGATCTAGATTTCGAATCTGGTGACCCTCATGGCGCAGTAAAGGTTACAGGAATGTTCAGTTTTCTTGTAAATCTACCTTTCGCCTCTTGTAAATCTTCCATTAAAACGCTCTCCCGGTTGTAATGAAGCAGTTATTATGTAATGCACTTTCATGCACAGACGACGGATTGAATCAATCTAGATCGTTCGCTCTAGAAAGGTGACGTCCCTGCTGATTAAAAAATCCACAAGGATCTGTCAGGCAACGGTCTCTGCTGCAAATTCTGGATGCCTCCATAGTCCCAGCGTACAACAATAATTGATTCTCCTTTGTTATAACAACTTTCCCGACTTGCACACACGTCAAGCCCTCCGTTGCGAAATATCACCAGGGGGTAAACCTTACCAGGTGTGTGCTACCTGTATCGCTCGAAAATCTCTTTCTCTACATTCACAACCCTGCACAATCAGCCAATCTATTTTGTTTAACGGCGTCCGAAACGCGTCAGAACTGAAAGAAATATTGATATCCATTAATAAAACTTGATAGACGATCAATAGCCTTGTTCTCTAGGTGTATAGAGAGATTTAGTTTATTGTTGGAGGAGTGATAAGTATCAGATACAGGTATTCAAGAGCTGACCAGGTGTACTTCAAAATGTAGTCTTCCCAGAACCCGTAAAACAGCCTTGCGTGGATCTCTTTGGTGATTTGTCTAGTGAGTCTTTTGAAGATAGAAGTTAGCTTCTCCTTCTCCAGTTTGATGCCTTGATAGAAAGAAATCTCTTCGCAGTTGTTGATGAGCGAGAGATTGTAGTTTTAGAAAATCCCCTCTAGACTACTTCTATTTTTGAGCATCTTGCTGAAATTGGGAGACTTCATGCGCAAGAACAACCCAGTGATGAAATAGTTGGCGAAAATCCCAATGATACCTGCTGTGCCCAGATTGCCACGGAGATAAAAGCTGAAAAAGATGGTTTCCCGACACTAGTAAATAGAGACGTGAGTGTCTGCGAGAACTTTGCAATGTCCTCGGTCATGTACTGGTCTGCATACTGGTAGTCGAGCGTGTACTCGTTCGCAAGATTCTTGGTGTTGTCATTAAACTGGAGCTTATAATACGCAAGACGCGAGTCCATGTAGAGATCGTGGCAGTATCGCACGAGATTTGTTCTGAAGTTGAGAGCTAACCGTTTGGTCAAGTACTTGATGGTGGAGTTTGTGTAGGAAGCAGGAACGGCCAAAAGGAACCAGTAGATGAGATCGCGGCCAAACTTGCGGCCCTTGACGCCAATCAAGTCTCGAACAATAGAAGCGTCCAACTTGGTGACCAGCAACGACAAGTAGGTACGGAGAACAAGAAAGAAAAGTTGAGTCACCAGAATCGATAAATTTTTGTCTAGTACTTTCGGAATAAGAATTCTTCTCAATATGATGAGCAATTTTTTCAGAAATTTCGGGAGTCCAAAATGTTTGAACTTTTCGTATCTTGCGCCTGGTGCTCAACTCCGGTGTTTACGAAATCTTTGAAGATAAGCCGATCAGCTTCGTACTTGTCGTGATTCGGAGGCGAGATTATCACCTTTACCACACGTCCCTGCTTCTTATAAGGGATCAGCAACCCCCTCGATCTGTTGACCAGCTTTAAAGACGATTTGGACTTTCTCAAAGACGTTTGCGACTTGGCGCTGAAAAGCTTCTGTCCCAACATCCAGTCCACCAGCTTTTGAACATTGTAGCCCAGCACCACACCGGACGAAACTCATCATATGTGAGCATAAGTTTGTCTTCAGATACTTGAATCTAGATGTGAGTAAAACTCGTATGATACCGTAGTCTCGTCAGTCTCACTCAAACACTTTCCGGGGTTGGATGGGGTCTCTACTCAAAGAATGAACCCGGGGGTTACTTTTCGCTTGCTCCAACAAAAGTCTGCACACATTTATTGTTGTCTTACTCATGGGCGACAACTTGAATCAATTTTCAGAAAACGAAAAGTTGAAGACGGCGGTAAATTACCGCGTTTGGTTACAGACAATGAGCTTGAAGTTTGAATTGTGTGGCTGTGGCCTGAGGTTTTATGTCGAAAATGGTTTCGACGATGACGGTTTGAGCTTGGAAGAAGCTCGGCAAATTGAATCAATGCTCAATTCAATTGTGACGATCGCGGTTATGAATTCGGTGTCGAGTGGTGTAACTCGAAAGATTATGAATTTTGGTTTGATTGGAAGGGAACTCTGGTTATTCAGCGATTCAGTAGCTTGAGGGTGCACAAATGTGACTATTGCGTTAGCATCACAAGGAGTACGATACCAAAGCGTCATCCAAAGGAAAAAGTAGATAGGTGAACGTTGTTTTCCATCTTCCTCCAGGCTATAAGAAGAACGGTCTTTTATAGACTGTAATGAGAACGGACAGCAAACCCATCATCCCGGTTACATGCTGTAGGAAAGCAAATCAAATCAGAAAAGAGTTTTGTTGGCACGCAAGCATAATGTCGTATCGATACACTCGATTCTTTGCGGCAGGAGTCAGAAATGGTATCTCAGCAAAAATAGTTCATGCCCTAATTTTTACACGAGGTGACAACCATTCATGTTGCAGTGAGCAGTGGGCAGACGGACAGAACGAAATAGGTCAGAACTACATAATCGCATGAGAGGGCAAGAAGGGCATAGGTCACGGGGAATGGGCGTACAGAGTTAGACCAGAAGCCAAAAAGCCACCTGCGAATGCAGAATGCATCAGGAGGAAGATGGAAACTAGGTGACGCGAAGCTTCAAGAATCTGAGAAACACATGTAATAGAGCATATACACTTGCCACTCTCTGACTACTCCTAACGCTCAAGTTCAAGAAGAGGGCGGAAAGCATTAAATTGAGTTGCGCGATTTCGGAAATGTTCAGCTCAACACAATTGAAACTCTTTTTCTTTTTTGGCTCTTTTAAGTTCGCAAGAGACTGAAGATTATATCTCCCAGCCTTTGAAGGCCTTCTATGAGCCACTTTATCCAATCTCTTTTTTTTTCTCACATAAAAGTTCCATTGTATACATCATCTGAATAACCTATACCATGCACTTCTTAATAGGTACATTTCAACCGATTTTCACCTTTTTGAACACGATCAAAAAGCGAGTTTCGTAGCACTTTTGAGCTCGTCTCTCTTGCGCTGCAACGAGTGCTCGACCGAGGCAATCAATTTGCTTGTGAGTAAATATACATCATGACCGATTATCAACCACACCTTACAAAAAATAGGTGCCAGTTCCAAAAACTTTATAATTCACACCTGAACCATATCCTGCTCCTCCTGCTCTTCTTTGGCAATTTCCTGCTTGAGCAGATGCGAGTAATTCTTTGACTCACGCGGGTTATTCCAGCCATTAGCCTCGTTACTCTGACCGAGAAACTCGGCAAATGGATAAGTGGGAAGAGTTCTCAAGGGCTGGTCTCGCCTAATGATACCCTTTTCAATCTGTCTCTCTACCAACTCATTCAGGTACGGGAGCAAGTGGTCTCTGAAACTCTCAAAGTTTTTATACTTTATGATCCCTTCTGGAGCTTCGTATATGATCTTGCGTATTAAAGAAGGCACCATGGGCTCGTCTTTCATTTCCTCGATCGAGTAAAAGACAGGATGATTGGTGAATATGATTGCCTGCGATTCAGGAAGCCTTCTCAGAGTCTGTCTCTCAACCCTCACGTTGAACTCGGTTGGGTTGACTTGACTATCGACTTTATCGCCCTCCTTCAATGCATAGACATTATTGCGCATCAGCTTGTGGTCCCACGATATATACCACGAGGCCCTTTCAACAAGGTCGCTAGGCTTCATGCGAGCAAACCATCTCTCCATTGATTTTTTCAGCTTCTCCTCATAGTATGGCACATCTGAATGGATAAAGTCTAAATGCTTACCTAGTTTCTCCTTAATACCGAATGAGCCTCCGGGGAAGGGCACAACCGCGGCTGTCAAGTAATGTTTTCCATCCTCTAGTTTTTGAACTATATAGAAATCCTCTTTGGCCATTTTTGATACATACAGCAAAGGATGCTCCTTCAGAGGCAAAGAAAAATCTAAAACTTCGCCAGTAAGTTCGTTTTTCACGTTTACACCATTATCATTCGATGTAAACAAAAGAGGATATCTTTTCAACATTTGAGACTTTACCATCTCCATCAGTTCTAAGCATGCAGATTCTGAGCTGGGAAGCCAGCCAATGTTAGCGTCACCATACCTGTGAATGACTCTTTGCTTTTCATTGATGTAATCCACATAGTATTTATCCATATCTAACCAGTGGTTAACGTCAAGCTTGAATATAGACATGGTTTGGTGGTAGGGCCATCTAAACGGACGCCACGGTCTATCATCGTACGTCGCTACCTGCTCAGGTGTGATGTATAGCGGGGTGGGCTCAGGAACAGGAGCATCTTCGTCGGAGTAAGAGCTCGTTCTGCTTTTATTCACCTTGCGGGTCTGTAGAAGGTATTTTTGAATAATAAATGTTGCCAAAAGGCATCCTCCAAGAAGCGGGATCAAAAGGATCATTAGTGGGATTTCCAACCAATCAGATATATAAATACGACTCTACTCGCACATGTGAACCGTAAAGGGTAAATGATGAGGATTAGGTGATAAGGGAAATATTGTCCGCATTGGGAGACGTGCATGCATCTTTATGCGGGTGAAAAATTCACGTGATAATAGCTGCGTATATTTTTACCCTATCGAGTTTTTTTTATATATAGGGCGATCTGTAATATGGTGTGATTTATAGTGTAGGAAGAGGGGTAGAGGGGCTTGAGAAAATCATTTGTGGGAAGACACATCGAAGCGCGACAAGCTGTCAGCAATATGATGTTTAAAGAAGGGTTAACTTTATGCCACAGCTCTACTCGTAACCTTAAAGCTACCTATATTAGCTGATTCTGATCATACTGACCAAATGAAAGCTTAGAGGGTTCTTTTACGTAATCTAGACTAGCCAGCTGATTTCGACACCGTCAGATCTTCTAACAACCTTTACGTAGATCAACCATAGT
>JAJLSF010000077.1:0-13723 GCA_030567395.1 Citeromyces hawaiiensis
AAAGAGTAGTCGGTAAGCCACTCAAAGGGGGTTTCACTAGGGTTGAGCCTATAAACGATGAAATCACCCCAACCCTTCAGCTTATCAGTCCAGGTTTCCTGCCCGGGATAACGCTGCTTGTAAAGTTGTTGGTGAATCTTATCCAGCTGTTCAGCAACGGCGTTTTCTCCGTTCTGAACATTGACTTTTCTATCCTTCAAAAACTGCTTCACATCAGACTCGTCCCATTGCTTAGCGAGTTTGTCGTAATATACAGAAGCTGCCGACGGATCCGGCCTCGCGGGACCGAAAAAGGCCTCAGCTAAGGCTACCCATACCAACGCGCAAAAAATACTAGTTAGTCTCATTGCGGGGGGAATTTAAGGGGAGCTGCAGGGTATTTATATGGCTGGCCCCTTGCATTGCTTGCTGCGTGACGGAAAATTGCGCGAATCGACAATAAACAAAGGGACAAGATTTGCTTAAAAATTGTTGGATATATTTTATAGGGTTGTTGAGTTATTAATCACCTTTTTTGCCTCATTCGTTATTTGTTCAACGAGGGCGACCCGCTTAAAGTTGCCAATTTGCGGTGGTGTAAGGATACCGTTTATGACAAGATGAGAATAGCTCTGGTGACGGTAAGATACTCTTGAGCCTCGGTCCAAGGGCTGTCTTTATCCGTAGTTTTCAGGTTCCATCTTCAGATGGGATATCTATCAATGTAGCCTAGAAGAATATGTTTGACAGAAAATAGAGGACCACCTCAAGTGCGTAGTGTCGACCAGGGTTGGGAATAATCGACAGGCACCAATTGACTTCATAAAATTGATACCGCTCGACGCATTTGATTGGGGAAAAAGATTAACCAGTAGAACGAAAGCAATGCCCCAATGAAACCCGCTTGATTTACACAAAGAAATGCTTCTAACTAAAGGTTTTGAGGTGATGTTAAAATGGTAGAGCTAGGAGTCGAACAGAGGCAGATGTCTAACGAACGAGTACGGAACTATATTCTTGGTGAAAATCCTCAAAAAGATCAGTTTGTAATAGAAGATCTATACCCGAACAGTCCTCGATCATGTGTTCAATGGTCACCTTTCCCGGTAAACATACGCCTGAACGTGCATACTTAATGTGGTTATCGAAAGACATGCGATATTTGAAGTGAAGCCTTGAATTTTTTTTGTTGGCAGAATCTGGCACTTTGCATCTACTCAGAAGGCTAGTTGCCGATGCGCGAGGAAACATACTGTGATTTATCCTGACTCCATTCTGGCAAAAGTTGTGGAGGCCTTCTTTTGCCATCTCTCAGTTGTAGTATCACATGTGCTTTACGCCCACTATCATTCTGCCGACTGTAGAAAAATCAGCTGTTGGTGACACAATACCACGCTTTTAGAGGCTCCTCGACCATGCCAAGGGAAGTTGCATCCCGCAGTAGAGCAGATTATGCTACAAGCCAACTCAAACAGGACTAATCCAAAACCAGCCTCCAAGCGTGAGGAAAAGGCTTGTATATATATAGTTTAAAGTGACACAATAATCTTTTTTAAAGGATCTTTGGAGTGAGCCATGAAGGATTTGTTTTTCAGTCAAGAACTGCTTCTCGAGGGAGCCCAGGGATCCGCTACTTTACTACGATTGTTTGGTATTACCAGTATCTTCTGGAAATCACTTGTCTGAAGCTTCTTAGAGGGTGAGTCGCCACTCATCATACAAAGCGGGTTTCTTCAAGTTATTGAAATGCTAAAAGTCAGATCGCAAAAGGTGTTGCAGACTGATGAGATCTGTTAATTTCTTCTCTCTGCACTCGAAAATGTATATCCAACGCGAAATTTTGACTGGTCACCTTCAAAAGACCAGTCTCTTCCATACAGACGGTAAAAGTGTGTTTTTATGTTTGAATTTCAAGTCGGGTGAGTCTGAACTTAAGATACTTATGATTGTCGGTAGAATTTCTGGTCATATAAATCTTTGCATAAAAATCGGTACTATTTGTCTCAAAAAGGCTTAAAGTTCTTCCGCCCTTGATGCTCAAGCCTCATTTCGATTAGAACGTTGAATATTTTTTTTTTTTTTTTCGGCTAGACCCAGCACCTATTACAGTAGAGATGACTTGGCTCAATTTGACACTCCTAAGCAGCTTTTCGTCTTTGATATTATCACGGTAGCATTTCTCTCCTATCCTTTATTCACATGTTGAGTAAAAGCTTCTTCCTCGATATCAAACAAGAAAACAGACCAACAAAGCGAAGGGCTCTTGAGAGGACTCAACATAGCTAGATTATTTCTCGTTTTAAACAGACATGGCACCATTAATTCAAGTATTGTCTAGTCTAACCCTTCACTAAATCCCAAAGATATATATTGTTAGCGTCATTATTTAAGCTGTTCATTGTGAGAAATTGTATTTGAAGTGGTGACTAACTTTCTATCTATCCTTTCGCAGTGCGAAAACACCATTCTTATACGTCTACCGTCTGCATGCAGCCATTTCTCCCTTATCCCGTTAACGCCGTAGTCGAAACCATTGAGGAACCAATCAGGTCGTTCGCATACGCCTCGGAATCCCCGGAATCAATTTCGGGTCCGATTCTGACGACATGATTCATGCACATTTACGTAGCTAATGCTGCACTAATGCGTTGACCAATAGCTTGCAGCTATCTGAATCTAATATCGGATGCCTCCGACCAAAAACTCACCAAGGGAGATTTGGGTTACCCTATTCGTAACCGCAGGCCAATCCGGCCTTCCTGGGGAAATATACTCAATACTATTATGTAACCCCACACATATGTTGTTAGCATATGCGGTCAATCGCATAGAGCGATGGAGCGATCATCTTGTATGGACTTGTGCTAAGAGAGCCGACTGATCTCGAATCAAACTCTCTCCGTAGGACTGTTTACCTTCGTCACTACATGGAAGCAGGTATTAGTATACCTCTTCCTATCCAGTACGCTATTGTACTGGACCACAGATGGGCTTTACACCGTACGTGCTATTAAGTTGTCAATAACATATACTTCACTTACGTTCTGTATCCAACATATATATTGATATCTTTCTGATTCATTCTGGCCTTTGCACGTGCAAAGAACTTTCCAGACATTCATGAGAAAAGCTTTTAGAGTGAGGGCTTTTTTACTTGTATTTCCACCGGTTCTACGCAAGTTTTGCTGATTTGTTCCCATTAAAACATATATATTCATGCATATGAATTAAAACTCCGGATCTGGTGCTTTTACTCATGTCTGATCAGCCTTATACCAGGAAATCAATTTGATGAGAAAAACAATGTGATGAGGAAAACAATGTTATGCAGCTTTGGGAAACAAACGACGGTCATGCTTATTCGAATAAGAAAAGATGTCATGCCATGTATGCGGAGAAGATAATCTGGATTGAGATAGTTATATACATCAATCGGTGTATCACAGAGTCCACAATTATGCCTCAAGGTAGAATAAAAGCCTCACCCTGTCAGTAAAAGGTATCGCTATCAATAATTGGAGATTCAAAGAAAAGACTGAAAAGAGTCGCCTGCTCAAGTTACCTGGCATTTTTCCCTAACCTAAGTCCCCAAATCTCCGCACATCAGAATATGCCCCGTAGTATTACTCTACAAGAGAAGAGCTCCCCATCACCACACCACCGTCGTGCACCACCCACTTTATGACAACTAGATGTAAGTCTGC
This sequence comes from Citeromyces hawaiiensis, assembly GCA_030567395.1. Taxonomy (NCBI): domain Eukaryota; kingdom Fungi; phylum Ascomycota; class Pichiomycetes; order Pichiales; family Pichiaceae; genus Citeromyces; species Citeromyces hawaiiensis. The sequence goes on from JAJLSF010000077.1 coordinate 3,684, forward strand.
TACAACAAACCTCCTAACTTTAGCCCTTCGCCGAACGACATTCACTCCTGACTATTCCACACGCGTGCGGTCAGGTCTGAGTTCCGTCCAGGAAACCCCGCAACCAGAAGATAACCTACTGGCTCCGAGAGGCATCAACGTTCCCTCCACAAAGGAGCAAGATGAACAATTTGTCGCCTCTAGCGGATTCCACCAAAAGTCCCTAATAAACTACAACGTTAACGGAGTGGGATTTCGTGGTCCAACAGAATTAGAAAGGGTTCCCTTGGCTTTTGAATCGAATATCCCATCAGAAACAAAATGGGCTCTAACGGTAGCTATAAGAGTTTCCAACTCTAACCCGTCAAGCTTGAATTTCCGAGAAAATCCATGGATTCTGCCCAACCTCATCTGTCACCTCGATTGTACGGAGTACGGAGGTGCGACCGAATCGGGAAACTCGGACATTCAACTTTCTTTAAATGCCGCCATAACTCTGCGGAACTTGCTCCAAGATAGCGAGAATGCGCAAATCTTGGCTGCGCATCCTTCGATGGCGTACGTGAAACAATGCGTAGTTCGTATGGTGGAAAACCACAACCTTTATAATTCTATAGTTATAGACGAACTATACGAATCGTCCAAGGAGCTGCTGAGATACGCGGTGGATATCGCCGAGACGGTGTCTGGGTTCATATCTCCAGCTGCTAGCGACGACCCCCTTTTCCTTTCCACCATGCGGATTCTCGAAACCACAAACGATAGGTTTCTTACCGTGACCATCTTGCGTATTTTGTCAAGACTGATGGTGAACACCTCTTTGAGTGAGCCAAATGCTGCTGACAACGTTACAGAGGCTGTTCTCGATAAAGTGGCTTCTTTTGTGGTTTTGAGTAGTGCCTCAAAGGACGTTTTAAACGATGACCTCGTTTTGGGGTCTTTAGACTTTCTCCACCAGTTTTGTCTTCCTGGAGGGGCTCGTGTTGAGAAGGTGTTGAAGTCTGCCGAAAGAAGAGCTATTCTCAAAGACTTTATCCCAAGACTTTTAACTTACAATTGTAAATGGGATACCGAGTTCACTGGAAGCGAGCTGCCAACTTTGAAGCTATTGCAGCGGGTCAGGACTCAACAGCCAAAGGCTGCTCCTTTTTTGAAAGCCCACACAGACTTGTTTTCCGAGATTGACTCCTTGAATGAGCCCGCTAGAGCTACCGCATGGATGAGATCTTGCTACTATGCCGTTGACGACGGCGAGGTGACTCAGATCTCGTTGTGGAAATCGTACGAGGCGCAATTTGGAGAATCCTCTTCTCAGAAAACGAAAAGACTGCTTCCTGCTGTAGATTTTATCAAAAACGTCAACAACGCTTTCCCCTTTAGTTCTGCCATGGTGATCAACCTCGACAATGGCCAAAAGAGGTTTATAATCAAGGGCATTCTCCCCAGACAATACCCAATATCCATCACGCGCGGGGACTTTGAAGCTTTAAAACAGCCTCCTGTAAAGAGCTCGGGAGATGAGGATAAGGGGAAAAAGAGAGCTAGACAGCAGCCCATCAGGATCTTCAACTATGGCGATAATGATAGTATCGCCTTGAACGAGATCAACATCAGTGCGTCTCTTTTGCTGAATACTCTGGTTTCCAATGACAAGGATCTGTACAAGGGTGATGTCGCGTTTATGCTAGAGCAAGTGATGAAGGTACCAAAGTTGATGGATTATGTGAGTGAGGCATTGACTGTATTGGAGTATTGAGAAATGGAGAATCTCACTGCTCGATGTGCGGATCAAACTGGCCCAATTGTTAAATTAGGGTAGTTGCGACAAAGCGTAAGCTGAGGAGCTTAGAAATCAAGGCGAAATAACGCCAAAATGGTGTACGGGTGGGTAACGTTTTTTTCTCCGTAAGATCTTTTTGAACTCAACTTTCCCGTTACATCCTCTCAACCACTATAAGGCCAATGCGTTTCCATTGACAACTTGAAATTCATAGACGAATGGGTAGCCTTTCCATTAGACACCTTATCAAGATGTAACCCATAGTTGCTCATGACAAAAAATATCGACAATATCAAAGCGAAAGCCATAAGTCTCAGGAACTTGTGCCTCGTTTGAGTTGGGCTTAGATGTGAAGGTGGCCCTGTGGACAACGTGCTAGATTGATGGGCTGCAGGTGTCAACTGGTTATCTATATACGTAAGGAATAGTTGGGGTGAGTTGTCCTTATTGGAGTTGTCTATCGCATTTAATGCATCTTTTGGATACAGATTTTGAGTGAAGTATATGTTACTAACAGTTTAATAGCGCGTAAAGCCCATCTGTGGTCCAGTACAATAGCGTACTGGATAGGAAGAGGTATACTAATTCCTGCTTCGATGTAGTTACGAAGGCGAACAGTCCTATTGAGAGAGTTTGATTCGAGATCAGTCGGCTCTCTTAGCAAAAGTCCATACTAGATGATCACTTCATCGCTCTATGCGATTGACCGCATTTGCTAACATATGCGTGGGGTTACATAATTCTTGACGCGGGAAATTTAATTCGCTAACGTCGCCTTGGATCGTACCGGGACTGGTGATATCACTGATAGTAGTCATACTTAGATTTAAAGAATGTTAATTGTTTGTTAATGAGTTTATTATTCTTTCTCTTTTCTCTCACTGTCCCAATAAGTGGGCAGAACTCCCATTATATACTACCAAGTTGCCGAGCTGCCAAATTTTCCTTCGTTATGCAATCTTATGCATGAGACATTATTTGGAGCCAATAGTATTGGCCCAGATCCTATTTCGTAGGTGCCGAGTCATAAATTCTGACTTGGTCCTAAATCACTGCATATGCAGCGTTCCTGCCACAGTTCCCTGTGCCAGAACTTTGGAGTCCACCTATTGTAGTCGACTTAAATTAATACGGAGGAGATTTCGGTTCATGAGTTGTATGAACCCAGGCCTCAGTGGCCTGTGGAGCGGTCTGGTTTGCGACTCTCCACTCCTCATACGTTGCAGTCCATATGCATGTTCTTATGCCGAAGAGAGACTATGCTCATTATCACCCCTTCAAGGAAGCTGACTATTTCCGCCATTCTTACTTCCGTGGAAGGTGGTGTTGTACCATTACTCATCCGATTTTTACGGAGTGACTAGCTGGATTTATAGTATAATGCTGTTTTGGCGTTAGTAATGTTGTAGATACTTACTCCTATGCTGACAATTTTATAGGTTGTTGAGATGAATTATAGATAAAAACAACAAAGTCAATAGTTGTAACCATTTTGTAGTGGTTGAAGGAATGGTGTACGTGTGAGAGCGTTGCAGATGCCTCATGCAGTATTGGAAAAGAGTAAACAGATATAGCTGTTAATAAAATCATGTATTACTCACGTCATCGTCAACAGCTCTACTTTTTTCACGTCAAAAAATAAGAAAAGAAAAAGGTCGTGTAAAACTCGATGGGCTCAATCACACAAAACCAATAATCAACAGATTGAATACATACGACAACGGCAATAGGAGTAGATAGATGAGTATCTTTTATAGAAAAAACAAACCGCACAAATCTTTCATCGAATGATGTGTGCTATTTTTACGAGAGCCGAGCTGTGCATTCAAAAGAAAATGACCCACTCGATGAGCCTTCTCTCACTACATTTCACATGCATAAAAAAAACCACTCCTTCATTATTAATGTCTTTGCTTTGATCGGGGGATGCCCCATCAAGTCTGGAAATAAAAGGCACGAAAAAAGGAACCGAAAAAAAGGAAGCATCACAAAATAACTACGAAAACTGGAAGCGTTGAAATCATTCAAGATAATCACTCTGGGAGGCCTACTGGAATAATTATTTCGGATAATTCGTCCAGTCCAAGAAAACCCTTACACCTACTGACTCTAGCTCTTGTTTTTTTTCGTTAATTGCCAGCTCCATTGAGCTGGCATTTTGCCCACGGCAGTACCGGTGTCACTTCTGTGGACTAAAATCTTCAGAATTAAGCCGGTACTGCCTGGGATAACCTGGTATCAAAAATAAGGGGGGGTATGCTGAAATTTTTCCGGACCCTATATATATATATATAATCATTTTGGAGAGATGAAGACGATACTTTTTATGTTTCTTATGCGGTAATGATCTGTTTTAGTAAGATTAAAGGCATTGAATAGAGATCTAGCTCAAGTTTCAGTGAATCTGGAACCTCTTTAGCTCATATACATGAATATATATGTCTTGTGTATGTCTAATGTATTGAAAGAAGCCGACTCATTCGATTGAACTTGAAGAGGAAATGAACAATATGCAATACAAACCGAACTTGATAAGTTCCCAAGGTTGGAAAAAACCAAGAAGCTAATTTTGTGGCTGATATTTTACAGATGTGTATTTTAATTGGCTGAATGAAATGTACCTATTAAGAAGTTCATTGTAGTTTTTTCGAATTTTTTATAAAATGGAGCTTTTATGTGACAAAAAAAAGAAAATGAATGTTAACGTCTGTATTGAAATTTTCCATAGTGAGAAGTATCTATTGGATTCTATCTATCCTTTCGCAGTGCGTAAACACCAATCTTATTCGTCTACCGTCTGCATGCAGCCATTTCTCCCTTATCCCGTAAACGCCGAAGTGGTGGATCTGATCTGATCTAGATTCGAAGCAGGTGAGAAGAGAGCTGATGGAGAGGGTCATGCTTTGTTCTTAACGAGGAAGCAAACACCGAGAGAAGCCGGCCAGATATGAGCATTCACCTGATGCTGGAAGCGCATCGAGTCGCAGATGATGAAAGGTTCCACACTGAGCTCAAATAGATTTGCATTACTTGAATGTACAGCCCGCAAGGTAATGGACATACATTTTAACCTCAGATAAATGAAGCCATTGCTTGCTCGACATTTTCTTTTTTTGACTCTGATGGCGCTAGACGTTTTCTCCGTACCCAAAATGTATAACCTTTGAGCAATGAAGGTACACTGAGCTGGCTCTTGCTGATGCTCCCAACAAATAAAGTCGGACTATACCCATACTTTGGCTGTTCAGTCAAGCTCTCTAGATGGGGGCCTTTTGCTTCAAGCTAATCTAATGAAAAATAGGATAATCTCGGCCAATATGGATGGCTCTTTGAATTTGTTTGGAATAAATCCACTACTCCAAAAGAAGGTCCCACTGCAATCGATCGACCTATTACCTTACACCCAACTACATTATGCCACTTCAAGCCCTACATCTCTAAACCTTTTCCGCCTTTTCAGCATTTTGTAGCTTACCCTTCAACACCACATCGACCCTCTTTACCATATCCAATTTTTCTGCCACAATCTTGTTCAGCTGCTCGCTATCCTTAACCAACTTGTCGCATCTGTCCTGATAAAACTTGATAGCGGCTTGAGCATTTTTTTCTATAAAGTATCCGGTACCCACGTCCACCAAGAATTTCTGGCACTCTAGAGTTTGCCCAGGAACATACATTGAGGCCGTCAGGGGAACGAGTAAATCTTGGCCCTCTGAGCTTTGGCTCACCGTTTTGACGTTATTTGAGCATTCTTGAAATTTCAACTTGGCCGTGTTTAACGCCTGAAGCGATTGAGACAAATGCTGCAGCTCAGATTGCAGTTGCTGCTTGAACTCGAATATCTGCTGGGGCTCCAGCGTTGTTATATCGACTGTGGTTAGGAAATGGTTGGTTCAAACTCACTTCGCTGTTGAGACATGGTGTGCGGATGGGTTGAGCCTGTCTCGAAAGAGCCTGAGGTGTAACTATATCGAGTCAGATCTAATAACTTTCACCATCTGATTCCTTGCAAACCATTTCAATTTTCACCTTGTATGATGAGAGACGACATACCGTCTCAAAAAGGTTTAGAGGCTTCAAAAAGAGACTTGGGGAGGTAGGCACTTTTTTCTCGCATAAAAGCTCCATTGAATAATATACAACACAATCATATATCCCTCAACGTACTCGTGTTGTATCGGAATCAATCGACCAAAAATTCGACACCATACTATATGGTATTTGTAAAAAGGTCAATCAGATTTTAGTTGCTCGGTTGTGATTGGGTGTTCTCTTGCAGTGATGAATTATTTCCTCTCAGGATTGGTTTCACGATGGTCTAGTTCTTTGACATCATAATGCTTTTCTTCCGCTAAACGCCAACATGAGGCGAGCTTGGTTCGCTGGGTAACCCGTCGATACCATTGCTCATCCGTTCGAGGTCTTGGAACCTCCGATCCATATCGTCGCTTTGTGAGGGGCAAACATCGTAGTGGAGAGAAGCTGATTATATCCAAGTAGTTGCTTTGTGTTGTGAATGTGTCCATTTACCAGTTTTTCCATGTTCATCTCTTGATCTTCTAATTCCCGTGAAATGACCGCCCAGAATATTTTCACCACAGGACATTCCTCAAATATGTGTGTAACCGATTCTTGGCTTTCCAAACAGAGCGCACATTCCGGCCTTGCTGCGAAAAGGGCGATCCTCCGCTCGACTGCCGCGAATAGCACTTCTATTCAGTCGTGCATGAAAGTTACCGAGCAGGAATAGGTGGTGCGGCTGAAGGGCACCAGGCGCCTGCCCATGGACAGTAGCCACTTGTCCCCGTGTCTTTCTCCACTCAATGCACTTATTGAACAAAATACTGGGCACCTGAAAAAGTAGTTCCAGATTGAGAAACACTTCAAGGGCTCACATACCTTCTTCCAAAAGCGATTATTCTGGAGTCCTCTGAGAATGTATATTCTAGTTAGGGTTTATGCCTTTGAGCCCTTTGTGCCTTAGCTAAGCGGGCATAAGCCCCCATGTCCATTTCTCTCGCGAAAAATATGTCACAGCATTGAGAGGGTCAAAAATCGCAAGCCCGGAGAGGCAGTCCACCTAGGTGCTGAAACCCATGTTCCATTTGAAGATCACGTGACACTGTATCGTTCTTGCACAACCGACTAGCTTTTATATTTCTCAACACTTTGAGTGATTCCGAATATATCTTGTCAGAAAAGGTGAATGTTGAAGCGGGTGTAAATCTTTATTAACAGCAATTGTTTGCACGTATTCCGAATTGCCTTTCCTCTGTCTCCATAAAGCACGGAAACCTCTCCTTTTATTCCCACCATGTCTGACAGCTGCCATTTCCTCCTTTACCCAACAAATGCTCTTGCAGCTCAACAGAGTCTTTGCATAGATCACCGTCACATCATTCCTGATAATGCTCGTTGCATCTTATGCAGATCTTTTTCTGCCTTGCATAGATAGCAAGCATGAGGTCTTATCCACTCTTCCTAGAGGGAGATCTCAGTAGTATAACACTACCTATAACAACTCGAGTAGTACCTCGATATACAATATTACCCGCAGGAGGTTCGGCCCTTCGGCCTCTGGGGCGGTCATTTTGCGACCCTTACCCCTTCGCAATATCATTTGTAGCATTTCTATGCGGTCTACTGCAGCACGCAATGCATCCTGCAGTGGAGCAGATCAATTAATAGACTTGTGCAAAACAGGACAACCGATAGATGCTCAGATCGGCTCTCTCTCATATAGCTTTGCGCTTCTTTATGGAAACAGGCGTCTTGCCTCATGAATCCGATCCACTTTGTTGGACCACAGACTGGCTTTACGGTATAAATCTATTTAGTCAGTAGTATAAAAATACTCACTGTCCAACATATTTTAGTGCCCATAGTACTAAGACTAGGCCTTTCCCCTCTTCGATAAAGTTCACATTTTATAGCCCATTGCTACTAAGAGCGGTCACGAAATTTGAAGCTTTGCTTCCCTCCAAGAAAAATTCCAACAAGATGCTTCTGCGTGCTCATCAAACAAACCTAAGAATACATCATTCCAGCAAAAAAAGTAGTTATTGACTCTGGGTAGCTGCAAGGGTCACATATAGGATGTCAAAAACGGCCCTCCCATTACCGTACTATGATAAGAAAGGATTCTTCTCTTTATGCCCTGATAGCCACATCCCTAGAGATATACCGTTTGAGCTAGTGTCCATTTTGGTGGCCTATTTTTACACCCTTCTCCACAAGGGACTACATCTCTGTTTGATCTATGACTTCTATCATAACACCACAACCTCTGCGGTCCTGACCGGCAATGGCGTGCAGGTTTTGATGATGCCACAATAATTCTATTTATAAGGGCGAGCCGTTGTTTGCCACATCAACATTGCCCATAGACAAAGGATACACACAAATCTCAGTGTATTGGAGATAAACAAATCCAATAAGCACAAGAAAAAAGGTGATCAATATCAATCTGCAATTGTCCAATAGTGGACTAATTCCTCTCAACCCCGTAAATCAAATCAAGAGATTCGATTGCAAAAAAAACCTCTGGTAATACTCTTATTGCAGTTTCTCCGAAGCCTTTGGGCATTCCAATTCCACTCATCCTGCGCTTGAGTCCGCCATCATGAGGCCGTTTCGCAAAAAATTTCTAGCCTTCCCCAATACATTCGACATAACATATATATTCATGCATATGAATGAATGCATGAATATATACAACGGATCTTGTGACCTTGAATGTTCTAATTTTGCTGAGATTGATCGCGGAAGCAGCAGCGGCGGGATCCGGTAGTTAGCCTCGATCAGAAAGAGCTCAGATCCTCTTTGAATGCTATGTTTGCGGCTTTTCAATTCAAGCGGTTCGATTGTTGCTTTAACTTTATTGTCAGAGAATTAATCTCCAATAGCCTTTCAAAAAAAGTCTGAATGTCGCTTTCCTCAAAAGAGACTGCTCAAATGCATTTCATGCCCGTGGCACTAGGCAAAGCCCTTTCGGTAAATGTGCTTTCTCTTTTAAAGCGGTCACCCAAAATAGATGGCAAGTTCAGGTCATTTCGCGTGTCTTGCGTAACGTTCTCTCGCAATATATTCTCCACTGATTTTATTCTTCCTGGATGAATTCACTCATCCAGGATGCTCCGCTCTTCTTTCGTATAGTCCACTAAGGATCATCAAAAGAGAGATTCACCAGAAGACTGAATAACGATATGGTCAGTGCATCAAGAGCACATCTAATCATGCTTGAGGCATCACATGATTAATACAGATGTTGCACCAAGTCCATAAACCATAAGGGAGAAAAGAGCACCTCCCTACGATTATGCTCTTCTGGATATTAAGCCACGCTCGTGAAGGTGTACTCTAACAGATCCTCTTGTAGGCTCTTAGTTCTCAGGCACATGCACCTTCATGCAGGAACAACGCAGGAGAACCAGATATCTACACACCATAAGGGTGCAAATGCTAAATCTCACTGCACGATCTCCTCAGGGCCTCCGCCAACTGCTCCTCGTAATCATCAACCTCGCCCCCTCTACTGTCCTCAACCTCGCCCCATCCACTATCCTCTATCGCCTTCAACAAATCACTCTGATCATTCATACTCTCACTCATCGCAAGAGCCACCTTCATCTCTTCATCCTGATCAAACTCCGACCCGTTATACTTAGTCAAAAACCTATTCGCCTTATCGAGTGAGCTTTTCTCAAACTCCAAGTCGTCCAGCTCAAGTTGAATCCCCCGCTTGTACTTGAACTTTTTCTCTCTCACGCCACCCCGCACTTTGGCCCTTTTCGGCTTGAGGTGCTTCTTGTACTTTTCGTACTGGTCCAGATCGCCAAACTGAAAGTACTGCATAACGCTGCCCACCACGTAGACCCCGTTAGTGGCAAACCCATCGAGGTGATCGAGCTTAATCTCGCGAACTGGGGTTAAAAGCTCCAAAGATAAAAGCTTTTTCGAGATTCGAGTAGACGTTACCCGTATAAGCTCACCGGTGAGCACGTTGTAAGCCTGACACCATCCGTTGTAGGATCCAAGAAGACACACCACTCCGTTGATGGCGATGGACGTAACGGGAGGAAGATTCTCTGGAATGACAAGGCCGTGCTTGAAAATAGGATCAATAATCGTTGATACAGAATGATTGGCACTCCGCACGTTCCAAATGACAACTTTTCCCGACTTGAGAACAACAGCAGCAAAACACCCATCTCCACCAGCCACCTTGTGGTCCACCGGAAACCTTCCAGCTCCGTCAATGGCAGCCTGGCAAATGGGTAAT
>JAJLSF010000078.1:0-13672 GCA_030567395.1 Citeromyces hawaiiensis
CGACACTTTGGTTTTTCACAAGTGGTTTTTGGATGAGTTTGTGGTTTGATATAGGTGGTGCAAGCTTATGAGCTATGCTGATGTGTGTACTGAATGTAGACTAGGCATTAAAGCAGGTATTGTGGCACTATGGTATATTCGGACTCACAAATTGTGACGTGCATGAACGATATGCACGTTCATGCACCAACGACAGAATAGCCTCAACGTTCGTTCTGACAAATGTGCATATCGGCTATGCACGTTGTCTTGAAGCGTTGGCCGGATAGGCGCCAGAGCTTCTTCTTTGAACAAGTTTCCGGATGTGCCTAGAGAACAAGCAGTACGGCTCAAAAAGCCTCAATATGCAACTTTTCAAACTTTTTTCAAAAAAAAGGGCTAGTTCTAGTATATCCATCATTGTAATGATAAGCAAATCTGAGCTGCTGTGTTTAAACACCCATGCACAGAAGCTGGTGGCTCCAGTTGGATCTATAGAAAGTTATTTCAGTTCAAAAAGCATCAGGTTCGAATATGAGCCATCTAAAGCTTGTATTTTCCAGAAACCGTAGAACGGCTCAACTAACATTCACTGAAATACTCTCTTGAGCCTGGCTATCTGTTGTGATGCTCTCAGTCGAATGCACCTCAATACGGAAAACTACTGGATGAGTCAGTAGCAGCTCAAATGAAATGTCAGAGCACCCTTACCGTTTGGGTTTCCTCTTCTTGGAGACAAGAAAAGTACTTTCTGTCATTATTGCTGGACTGCAAGCTGGATTCATGATACGCTAAATGTCAGTTTACAGATGTTATCCCTTGGTAATATGCTGACACTTCAGATGCACGCATAGATGTATCAAGTCCGAAAGACGACAATCAGTGTCTCTACTCACGCATGCTTAACTGTTGTTCCGTCACTCCGGCTCATCTCCATGAGTTGGTCGTAAGGGTCATCAAAGACATTAGCAGCTGATGTGTCTAAACGCTGGGATTTTTTTGTCCAGCGGAGCCCATCTCAGCCAGAAATTGTTGGATATGTACGCCTGCAAATACTATCATATCAATGATTGTTTACTTCAGCGTTGGAATGCGTCAACTTGACAAGTATAAGCTTGAGGAGCAGCAAACCTACGAAGAAGATAGTGTGTATGACACACAACAACTATAGAATGCCGGCCTAGGGAGCTCATAGTCCAGTCTATCATAGCGTTAATAGATGATAGATACGTCATATAGTGTTCAATACAGTAGGGCGTTGACGACGTTTTCCGTCACAGACACTCAAGGAGAGAGCATTCCGTGTACCTCAAGCAGCAGGGATACAAGAAGGTCTAGCCTGACGCGGAGATAGAGTGCCATTTAGAACTATCCAAGCCAGACAAAGAGAAAGGCAAAGCAGGTCTCTTCATAATAAATCAAAGATGACATAATCAGTTACGTCAGCATGTTGTGGAGATGTCCAACAATAACTGCGGTTTTATCGATACGCATTCTTCAGGGAAAGAGCGCTAGATAGCTAAACTTTACATTGAACGCATATACTGCTTGAGAGATTTCATTTTTACAGCTGTAGATTTATGTTTCAGATCAATATATATATATATATATTGCATAATTAGACATTGATGAACTCAAATGTCTGGATGTAACATTGTACTCACGTGTCACAGCAGTGAGTCCATGTCGACATCATCTGACCTCGAGACGTAATCTCACGTGAGCATTCGCCTTCTAAGTATATAAGTCCACTGCCTCTATTCCTTAGAGTTGGGGGCGGAGGACGGTCTCTAGATATCGATAGGATATACTATATTGTGTTTTGATTCAACTTTTGATTCATAGCTGCCCCCTTGGCCACATTCACATTCAACGACCGCCCTTTTCATTTGCTACTCTCTAGCCTGCTACAGATCCTGTCCTACCTCGACGATCAGTACCAGACGCATCAACGCTACTTCCTACAAAGCGCTGATATGTGTACGCTATTATAGTCAGAGAGTTGTAAGTTATTACTTCGCAAAGGCGAGATTAAGTCACCTTTTCGAAAGCTCAAGATTCCAATGCTCGTAGGCATAAAAAAAAAAGAGTCAGATGTCAAATGCATATTTCATTATAAAGCTCCTCGTTAAGCTTTGTCGCCTCGATTCTTATGCCACGTTGCATATGACGGGAAAAAGCTTCTCGCCTCTGCTGCGTCGCATCTTTAAACCAGCTAATCCTCCTCTTTTGGATCACCTATCCCATCTTCATAAATAGCAAAAACACACTCACTCTCGGGCAAACACGGAGAATCATAAATCTTGCAAATTCTCTGCTCTGCGCGACCCTTTTTAAAGCTCAACCTAGTTGTGGAAGAATGCGCAATAATATTCCCTCCTATCGGCTTCTTGGGATCAGGATTGAAAACAGCACCGGCATCCACTTGAGCCACCACTTGGTTGGTAATCACAACAGCTATGCCAAACTCGTCTGCGAGTCTTTGCAATTGTCTCATATACTTTGCCACGTGCATCTGGCGAGCTGATAACTCTCCTCTACCACTAAAATCGGTTCTATATAGAGCCATAATACTATCCACAATCAGCAGACTGAACCGCGATTCCGACATCATCGACGCGGCCTGATTTAGAAGCTGCATCTGGTGGTCCGCATTGTAAGCTCTCGCATACGCAACGTTATCCAAAGCATCGTCTTCGTTAAGCCCATACCGCTTGGCTATAGATACAAGCCGTATAGGACGGAAAGTCCCCTCGGTATCGATGTATAAACACTTACCCTCTCCTCCTCCCATATCGATCGGGAGCTGGCACGTGACTGCCAGTGTGTGGCACAATTGAGATTTACCCGTACGGAATTCTCCGAAAAGTTCAGTTATCGACCCCGTTTCAATTCCTCCTCCCAAAAGCGTATCCAATTGTTTGGACCCCGTTGTCAGACAGATCAGCTCACTTCTGCGGCTGTGGTATTCTGAGGCCGTTGTGAACCCCATCGGCACATATTTAGTAGCCTCCATAAGAAGTCTGTCGGCTTTTGCTTCACTGATTCCCTTAACAAGTAGCAGCTGTTTTTTCGGAGTATAAGCGATCGATTCCACTGTGTTGAATCCTGCTTCCGCCAGTTTCCGCAGATCATTGGCAGTTATACCGTTTCCCTCTAGCTTGATTATAGGTATCGGCCCAGCAGCTTCTTCGTCGTCCGAGTATCCCTGCGAGACAGCTTCAGGGTGCGGATCCTGCGAAGGGATCTGTTCAATTTCCTGCTGCGTCATTGCCACTGTTTGTTTTTCTTTGCTTATTTTATTTTCGCGTTTTTTTTTTTCGCGTTTCGCGACGAGCTGCATCTGGCCATCCTGGCCAGCTCGAAGTGCCATCCTCGAAGCCCATCCTAGAAGCCCATCCTTGACGCGCCATCCTTGAAGCGAAGCGAAAAGGATGGACAAAGGAATGCATATTGTCAGGGATAACGTACGTAATATGTCAGAGATAACGTACACTACCAACAGCCATAGCTTTATACATAAATCCAGCCAGTCACTCCGCAAGGTCGGTCCGAGGCTACCCACCCGACTTTCCAGGAAGCAAGATGGCTCCTCCCAAGAAATGATCTGAGCATAAGTTATTCTCTCATGCATAAGCCCAACAATTGTGCTCCACTGCTGATTCAAGATAATGCAAGGATATGCACGCATATGCAGCAGACCGCATACAGCAGATGTTATGTGAGGAGTTGAGATCCAACTACCGCTCCAAGGCAGACCTGTGGTTATAAAACTACATTAATCAACCATGGACCTCCTGTCGGTGATGTTCTAGTCGAACTATTGCGTTTGGCAATGGATATTCATTTATTCAGCTTATTGCCGTTTATGCCAACTTTCATATTGCGACGCGGCCGGCCAACGCTTTATTTCCGGTGATAGGCAATGAGACAGTTTTACTACGTTCTGGGCTCAGATTATTTTACTATTTGCATATGTTGGAGAGTGAGTATTACTATACTACCAACTAAATAGATTTATACCGTACCAGTCTGTGGTCCAACGAAGTGGATCGGATTCATGAGGCACGACGCCTGTTTTCATATATAAAGGAAGCGCAAGCTACTTTATGAGAGAGAGCCGATCTGAGCATCTATCGGTTCTCCTGTTTTGCATAATTCCATTAGTTGATCTGCTCCACTGCAGGATGCATTGCGTGCTGCAGTAGACCGCATAGAAATCCTACAAAGAATATTGCGAAGAGGGTAAGGGTCGCAACATGACCGCCCCAGACGCCAAAGGGCCGAACCTCCTGCGGGTGATATTGTATATCGAGGTACTACTCGAGTTGTTATAGGTAGTGTTATACTACTGGGATCTCCCTCTCGGAAAAGTGGATAAGACCTTATGCTTGCTATCTATGCAAGGCAGAGAAAGATCTGCATGATAAGAGGCGACGTACATTATCAGGAATGATGTAACGGTGATCTATGCAAGATAGAGTCTGTTGAGCTCTAGACTTTAGTATTCGTTGGGTAAAGGAGGAAATGGCAGCTGTCAGACATGGTAGGTATAAAAGGAGAGGTTTCCGTGCTTTGTTGATATCGAGAAAAGGTAATTCAAAATACGTGCAAACAATTGCTGTTTATAAAGATTTACACCTGCTTTAACATTCACTTTTTCTGACAGCATAGAATCGGAGGACTGGCAGCAGACGGCTTGGTAGGTATAAAGTTGCGCGTCTGTCCACTGAATCGGGCGGAATTAATTGGAAACTTAAAGAGTACTCTGCAAACACTTACAAGGGCACAACAAGAATTGAAACAATCAACCTGCTCGCAATCATTGATTAACACCAACTCATATCGGTCATATTACAGACTAAGAGAACTTGTTCGTTGTTCATCAATCACCAGTTAAAGACTAAAACTATAACGGTTTGAAACACCTCTGCTCAAGCTTTGTTAGAAAGTATTAAATTATATACCTTGATCTCATTTACACCCACGCTTAATTAAGGAGCATATCGAAATGGTAAGGCGCATTGCTGCCCAAGGTCCTAGCCCCGTGAAGGAATTATTCCCCAATAGTCAAGAAAGTCAGTACTGGGAGAAAATAATCACCTTTAGTTCAAATGGTTACATTGGCGAGAAATATTCGACTTGTTTTAGATATGGCCAGACAAAAATGGATATAAAAAGATTGCACCAGGTGACACTTTCCTCGATACCACATCCTCAAGGCCATGCTTTGGTGTCCGTCAAAGATGTTTTTGAAGGACGAAGTCGGTTCATTGCCGTAGTTAATTCAGAGATCTAAACACTCGATTAGTCCTCAAGCTTATTCCCTACAATCTTGCTGGAAACTTCGGAAAGCCTTACTCACTAGCGTAAACTTGAGATAACTCTGGAAGAAAGTATTGCCAGAAATTTTACTCACTCACGAGATGGTTCAGCAGTATAATCTTTGTCAAGACCTTGGCTATTTTATCACCTCAAATCATCTCCAAGTTCTTCGTTTTCGGCAACCTCGCTGTCCTCTAAATGAAAATTATTGATCTCCCGCTTCAGAGAAGCGAAGGTACACATATTTCTTCGTGTAAGTTCTTGGGTAGTTCTATGTCTTCAACCTAAACCATCATCGTAAAAGTTTTTCGCGGCTCATAGAATTTGAAAAAAGTCCAGGAACTTTTGCTGCAATGAATATAAGAATATGAAAGTTACTTTTTTCGTTCAGTCCTCCAACAGCATGACCTGGTCTCCCAAAAATTTCAGTTCAAAGATGACCTCATCTCGAAACGTGATTCCGCTTCAGGGATAACGAAAATTTTTGCCTCAAGGTACATACTCCTGTTAATAGTTCGAATTAAGGTGCGCCAGAATACGAGTGTTCGTTCTGATCTGAGTGTTCTTTCAAAAAAGAACACGTTCTCTTTCTGAAAGCCGTGTTCTGTTCTAAAGCAAGAGTGTTCTTTTTCGAAGGGTGGTGTCCTAGAACACTTCGAACACTTCAATTTATAACTTCTATATACAATTCTATAACTTTTGTACAAAATTGGATAGTTTTTTCCAAACCGTAACAAAAGATCAATATTTAGCAGAAAGGTACACACAGTCTAGCACAGGAAGCTTTGTTGAGGTTAAAAGTTTTTTGAAAACATTTTGGTGGTAAGAGAGAACCTGGGAGATCTTGATGTGTTTTTGCACCTATCAATCAACTACAAAAACCGTCCGAATGGTGGAACTCTAGCAAAGAGAAGTTCCTCAGCCTCTAAAATTTAGACTTAAGGCTTCTGGCTATTCCCTGCACTAGTGTATTCGTTTGAAAGATTGTTTTCTGTTTCAAACCACTTTATCAGTAACAGTCGAAGCAACCAGAAGAACCAATCTCTTAAGGAAGTATCCAAAATCAAAGATTATCCCAGACCGAGGGCCAAACTTCAGCTTTTGTCGAAGACAAAGGCGAGTAACGCAATACGTGAACATAAAACATACTACTGTGAAAAAAAAAAATGTCGTATAAGAAAACCCTGCTCGAACACGTTCTGATCTGTTCTGTTCGCTTCAGATTTTGATGTTCTGTGATCTTTTTTTGAAGTCCCTGTTCTGTTCTTGAAGGACGGGTTCTTTTTTCGAACTCCCTGTTCTAGAACACGTTCTGACGCACCTTGATTCGAACACAATAAACATTTTTTTGCGACAAAAATAGATATCAGTCTGGGCCCGTATTCAGAGTAGGTTCTAAACCTTCCAGAACCCGGTGGTGTGGGGTTCTTCTAAGCATAGTGCATACAACCGCACACCACCTAACGGTTTTTTGATGCACAAGATGCAGAGTCCCGGTTCATTCACCGATGAGGTCATTTTGAAGACAGTCAAACAACCTATCACCGATGTCCGCTTGATGGAACTCAAAGAGATAGCTCTTGAGCTTCATGAGGGTAAATTCTCTGCCGTGACGTTTTCGGAATACCTTAATTTCTTATGCAAAGCATCGCCGCAGAACTTTTCAGCTTCAGAAATCGAAGTAATCCGTCACTTTTACTTGGATATATTTTCTTGGAACCCCAGTTTCTTAGAATGTCTGCGTATGCTTTGCTCTCGCATTATGCTCAAAGCTGAGTCTCAGCACATAGAGAAATTTCTCGATAGTCTCTCTCATCATTGGTGGCACAAACATAAACAAGTGTCTATTGTGAGAAACGCAAATGGGGTTTTCCTTATTCTCTATTCTCTTGTTCTTTTGAATACAGACTTTGCAGCAGATACTTCTCGAATATCGAAGAATGATTATGTGATAAACACAATGAGGTCACTGAAAGATAACAAAGTGCCCGTTGAAGATGCACCAAAATTGAAATGGATCTTACAGCTGTACTATGATGATCTTTCCCTGAGAAGACTTCCGCTAGCAAGACAAAGTTTCAAAAGAAGCTCTATGCTTTACCTGGGATCGCGCAAAAGCTCATTTTTCAAATCTTCAAACGACTCGTGGTTCAGTGACAAAACATCCATCTTCTCTGCTGATTCTACACACCGTGCTCAGAGACGCAGTGTAGGGTTCGCTAATGCACTGGCGCATAACTCTGCATGCAGCATGCAGCTCAATCCGTCGCCGAGTTCTTTCACTCTAAACAACGAAAAGGATGGACAGCAAGTTCAAAATATTATTGAAGAAGAGGGTGATATCACTCTTGAACTTCAGGGCCCCCCATGGATAAAGGAAGGGATTCTTCTGTATGCCAAGCTGGATCCAGCGCACCGCCCGAGTTCCATAGCGTCTTGGTGGGCTGACAGGAAAGCTCGTACCGTATGGAAAGATGTATTTGTGGTAGTATCTCGCGGGGAAGTCAATATCTATGTATTTGACCAGAAGAAGAGCAGCTCTCTAAACAACGGCGACGGCAATTGGCTTGCAAACGCCACTTGTCTGGGATCTTTCAACATTTGTCAGTGTTTGGCAAAGGTTCCGTCAAAGGACGAGCTTCGAAATATCATTTCTCAATACAACCTGCCGATAAAGAGCCGAAATTTCCAATTTCTGTGGCTCCTCACCTTCCCCAATGGCTCATCTCCATTGGTTTTCTCGGCCACTACTGAAGAGAATGTCCGGGAGTTTGTTGATACTTGCAATCTGTGGGCTGCTCGAGTAGCTGCAGTGCCCACTTCGGGATTCCTCTCGTCTTCCAAATTTGGATGGTCCAGTGAAGTATCTTGCTGTCTGGCCGGAGGAAGCGAAGCGTACATTGATTACTTGAAAAATAACGTCATTGAAAGATGGGTTCCAATAAATGGTGGGCTCGTCAACACTAAGCTTTTAATGCAAGAACAGCTGCTGGAGTTGAAAGCGTACTACAATGACTTGTCACGCCGGATGGAAGAGCACAACTTGAGCTTTGAACAGCTGAATCAAGATTTGGTCTCGTTGAAATTGAAGAAAAGTGAAGGGGATCTGTCAACAAAGCTAAGAATTGTCCAGTCCAATTACTCAACCAGGAAGCTCTATTTGACGCATGAGATTGTCAGAATAACGACATATATTGCAATTCTGGAAAGGGCATTACAATTGAGGGAGCAGCTTATTGCGTCACGGTCCACCATCTCGTGACATTCTGCCTTCTTCTATGTGGTTAAATGAGTTCCCATCCACACACCACAGTATGTCTATGTTCAGGTCTCTCCAGCAGCTTCCCGGTACAATCACATTGTTTCACAATTCAAAGTCGAAAGCTTCAGAGGAGCTTCTCAAGTATCTCACGAAGGAGTCGCACATGCTTGCGTCTTCTCCTGTAAAGAAAGCATCTTTTCTATCAAGAATTACCGGGCAGGACATTGAGAACAAGAGGAAAAGATTTGAATTAAATATGAGTAGCAATTTCCCCACTTTGGATCAGTTCAATTTCATCAAGTCAACTATCCCGCTTCATCCGGGATGCAAAGAGGCATTTTGTGCTAGTTTCCCTCAACTTGCTAAGCACCTCGAACACGAAGGCGATTACCTCAATGAGTTGCCCAGTGACGAAAAGATGAAGCAACTCGTCAGTGACAGGAGCACTGAGGATTTGATTCGTCTTGACTTCTATAACCCTCCATTAGCTGTTGACTGGACCAACAGAACCATTGCGCACGACGTTGAAGGTGCTCGTAGGATGGTTAGTTTTTATGAAAAAGCGGAATGAATTTATAATATTTTGTCGAGATGTTAAGAGGTTCTCCAGCGAATTTATGGGAAGGTGCTGACAGGATAATCTCACTCCCGTACACCATTGTTCTAGTTATTTTGTTACTGTTCAAATTCGAAACCTTCTGCATGGTTAGGATTACACATTCATCTCTTGATATCCAATGGCTTATCGGCTACAGGTGAACGTACGTGCACATTACAGTGCTTACCTCATTGGATGTTTCGGCCCCGTAAATCATCTAATACAC
This sequence comes from Citeromyces hawaiiensis, assembly GCA_030567395.1. NCBI lineage: Eukaryota > Fungi > Ascomycota > Pichiomycetes > Pichiales > Pichiaceae > Citeromyces > Citeromyces hawaiiensis. The sequence goes on from JAJLSF010000078.1 coordinate 9,391, forward strand.
TTGGGCAAGTGTCTCCTTTCGCATCCGTTCTCATCCAAAACTGCCAACGATAAGCGCTATATGACGGTAGGACATTTTTCATAAGGTAAGTATAGCTGAATTGGTGCATGCGTGTGCATGAAGTGCTTATAATAAGTCATCACATTTACTCCCATGTCCCCTATATAGCAACCTGCCCCACAACCATCTCCCGATCCTATCAAATGTCTCAAGTGCATGAGTCAGCCAGGGAGCTGTCCAGCGAAATCGAACGCTTTAAAGAATGGGCTTTGCTGACCGGCTGGTCCTTCAGTAAACTCACCAAATACAATAGAAGCACATACCTCACCTTCATGCAAGATGCTGTCGACAATTGGGATAGGGACAATGTGACTCATCAATGCGTTGTAAGGTACGATTCTTCTAGCAGGGTCCCTGAGGTTGAAAATTTTGTGCCCCAGCTTGACCAACTCGACTTATAACTCATTGCGTAAATTATGCGCTTAATATAGGTGCGATCAGTGAATACGTAAAACTGATTTGTATCGATAAAACGAACAGAGTTATTCAGTTGAGTGAAGGAGGAGACTGTTTTCAGCCTGAAGTTGCAATTTCCCGTCAAAACCAGTCGATACCATACTTTCTATACAGACTGGGCACCAGACGAGTGTACAGGTGCAGAATTGAATAAAGTTCAACAAGTAATTGCTGAGGGCAAAGGTGCAGTAAAGGCGGGTATGCTATTCAAACACTTTTCAAGAGAGGGGGAACCAGACAAGTGGGTCGTTGAAGTATATCGTTACGTAAGAAAAGGCCAGAGCGTGAATGAGGTGTGTTTCCGAATTTTTTTTTGGGGGAGTAAGAGCAGATTGGGATAGAGCGTGCTATGAGAAGAACATTTCTCATATCTCCAAGGACAACAAAGTTATGTTATATGGAGTCAGGAGAAGGGAAAAGAAGCTACGGGCAAAGACGTGAAACTCTGCGTGGCTGATATTTTCGACTGTCACGCTGAAAGTATCGTGAAAGATGAAAGATTCGTAGAAACACAACTTTTATCCTTGATCGTGAAAATTTTAAAGAGTTGGTAGATAAGGCCTTTCGCGCTCAAAGTCGTCGTGACTATTACCTAAAGAAAAGGGCCTGCACTGTGATTCTAGGAATGTATGGAACGTCTAAAGAGTGGAGCTTTGCGTAAGTATTTTGAATCATTCTTTTGGTTTATCCTGCAGTACACAATGGAGCACTGTGGACTCTTGCCTTGGAGGTGGATATTATGCTTTCCCTATAAAGGATACGGGCCACAGATAGGGGTAGCCCCTGTTTCAGTTAATACATGTCGATTTAATCCATTTTCTTGATTCAAATGACCCCATTCCGGAACACTACATCAATTATGAGATACATCAAGAAAAAGTTTCAGATCTCAAGGTATTGGCAGAGAAAAGGATTCACATACCAACCCCCGAGGCTTAGGACTCATTGATCTCAAACATCAGCTTAAGGGAAAGCGAGCAAAATGGAGATATCTGAAGCTTCGGCACACTGACTATCCATATAGCTACTTCCGAGCTTCTAGGCAAGGACTAATTACCAAATGGTTCCACAGCTTAATATCAGCGCTAACCATTCTACAAGAAACATGAAAGTTTCGCTCTCTATAAGCCAGACTTATGGATTACGGGTGATGCAGGTATGCCCAATTTTTAGACGTACCTCAAACCATGGTTTGAAGTAGTCAAGCCCTGCAAACAGCCATTCCCAGTAATCTCGGTAACAGAAGCTTTGAATAAGGAATTTCTGACTTTGGGAGCTGTGGGTAGCAATATGACACCACCCTCTGCAACGGTCGAGAAAGCTCTCTTAAATAGCACTAAGGCCTTTTTCAAAGAGCTTTCTGATGTAAGGACAGGAGAACAAGAGATCAAGGAAAGTACCTTTCACCACGGGCACAGTCACTACTATAGGATCGCTGGAAATTACCCCATTTTACCTCAATGGGTAAGGTAATGCAACAAATTGGAGTAAATTATGGTGGAAAGTGTCAATAATACACCAAGAATTCTCAGGACTGTTGGATGCCTATCACCTTTTTTCCTTGGGATCATACCAGTTTCATTCTAACTCCATCAGAAACATTGTAATCCTAGAGAAGCCTTTCGCGGGTAATAAGAAATGTGCGCTATACATGCAATGAGTCACTCTCACATTTAATCACTGATTTTCCAGTGGTTCAGGTCTTCTGGAATTATCTTTCCAGACAGGAGCCCAGACAGCAGCTCAATTTCGAAACTAATGGCCCATGGACACAACCACAGGATACAGACACTTCTAAGCTACAAAATGCTTCTCTCATCAACCCTCTTTGCTAGAACCAAACGACGATATGGAGATGTGATACCTAGTCACTCTTTGATCGTGTTTGGACTGTGTTGATTACGCAAAAGACCAAACATATGATCAGACGTCGCTTGAAAAGGTTTTTGACAGAAGCCGACTAATTCAAAATGGACTGGCTGATATTTTACAGATGTGTAAACATCGAGTTTTGATCGGTTGAAAAGTACCTATTAGGAGAAACAAAGTATAAATTTATTTAAATGATTTATACAATGGAGCTTTTATGTAAAAAAAGAATAACCCTGACTTTATGGCGTTCCCGAATAAGGACCAGATGATTTTCTATTGCCGCTTAATGGATCGCTTTCTTTATGTTTCTGACGAGAATCAACTGTATTACCGTATGTAGAGAAGAACTTTTCGAGGAAGGGTTGGGTTTCTTTCTGTTGATCCCAAATTAGCTTTCAGGAAGACATGAGCCAAGCAAATATAACAAACTCGCACTGAAGAGTGCTCGCCCGTGTGTAAACTGGGTGGGTTAGTCATCATACTTCATAGTATGCTGCTCTTTGTAGGATTCTCCTCCATATTTTGGAGCCTCAATGAGATTACTTTGATGGGTTTTGAGATTACTCAGGGCTAAGAAAAATTATCCGGAGGTTTTCAATTCTAGACAATTCACTTGTTTCTTTTTTGTAACCTACTTTATATTCTGTTCGCCTTTCGTCATTTCTGTTCTTTGAGAGTTTTCCTGTTCCCCTCATGTAGAAATTGATCTCGTCATTCTTATGTTTGTCTTAATGTGGTTGTTTGACCTCTTTCAGATATGTAAGAAGCATGGAGCATGTCTCATCGCCTTACTTCCTGCCTCTATCCATTGACTCTCCGTTAAGCTTTCTGGAATGTCGTTCCCATATCGTCGTTTTGGTCTCAGGTAATGCACCACATATAGAAAGAGGTCATAGAGAGAGTCTATGTCCATTTGAGTGATATCGGTAATTCTAGCTATTGTTATTTCCCTATAATTTTGTCCTTCGATATTGTTTTCCATATTTGCTGGGCGATCCTGCGTCCTTCGCAGATGGGGGTAAAACTTTCCACCAAAAATAGGCTACACATTTCGTTCTTTGCAAACGGTTTATCCGCTGCGTTGAGACGCATCGCGTTTTCATTATACTTTGCATAAAGACATCCTAGTAGAGTGACGTGAAGCATTTTTGAAGCACCTGGTAGTAAACGATGAATAGAATATAGCCGTTTCCACATTTTTCACCACTGCGATTGGAGCTCACATATGCATGGTCCGGCATTTATGCATAAATTCTAAGGAACGGTTCTCAAATGCTCATTTTCGAGCTTTTATCTTAATAGTGACACTGTTGCCCCAATATTCACATAATCCATATATGATACTCACCTTTGATGCTACGGCCTGTTACCCACTACCTGGAGCCAGGAGCTTTAACCTACCTTGTTGAGGTGGTGACTCAGATGTCCATTGAAAGGATCTACAATCAAATACCCTTTATTCAGACCGAGAATCTTTGCAAAAATAACCACCCTAAAGCTAGTACTCCATTCTCTTGATAACATACGACTGGGCTAGAACACCTATTTGCAAATTTAAAGCGTCCGCGACCCAGTTTTTGACCCACTCGCTGGGATCCACGTCTGATTTCTCGGTTTCGTGATCGCTCAGCTCCCCATCAAGCCACTTGGCCCATTTCAAAGGCAGCGGCTGGGACTTATTGGTGATTGTTATATCGTGCTTGAGATCTTTCAAAACACAAACAAAACTGAAACTACCTGGAGAATAACTATCTATATATATAGACTTCCCGCCATCATCTGAGCCGGCAGAGGAGGGAACAGTGACGGCCTGAAGCCCCACGAGTATATGTGAAACCAGGTCATTGTCTTCCGGTTTCAAAACAAGAGCGGGTTCGTCTAGATTGGCCAGAAC
>JAJLSF010000079.1:0-13659 GCA_030567395.1 Citeromyces hawaiiensis
GTTGGTGTACGGATGCAAAGTTTTCTCTTGAAATGATAGAGATACCGAAAAAAGCGCTACCAGGACAGCCCTTGTGCCCTCTTTCTGAGACGCTGAAGGGCAAAACGGTGAAAAGGTTCACTCCGGGTCCAGGGACGAGTCAGACGACGATAAATACTGAAACAGGCCAAGTTACAGGTATTGTAGCCACGATCTTGGGTAAGGTGAGATTGTTTCAGGTGGAGTGCCAAGAGGAGGAGGAGGAGGAGGAGGAGGAAGGAGCGGAAAAATACATAATAGCTGTTGCTCCTAAGAAAGGTAGTTATTCGATATTTGAGAGCGAGAAAGAATGTGTAGATATCCCCAAAATTGACGAAAAACAGTCACACGAGCTTTTAAATGCAAGTAAACTGCCGCAAGAGGGAGACGTTGTTCTTGTACGTGTGACAAAGACTACGCTAAAGCAGGCATCAGTGGAGATCTTGGTGGTGGAAGGAAGAGGCAGTATCTTGCCGGACTCTGGGGTTGGATCTATGGGAGCAATTCAAGTGGCTTCAGGCGTAGCCTCTGCTGCTTCTCATATGAGCATTGTAAATGCCACTTCGGCATCTATTAATTCCATGCAAGCTGATTTGGGCGAAACTTTTAAAGGTGTGATACGTTCTCAGGACGTTCAGTCTACCGACAGAGACAAGGTTAAGATTGCAGAGTGCTTCAAGCCCGGTGATGTTGTTAGGGCCGTTATCATATCTCTGGGTGATGGCTCAAATTATTACCTAACCACAGCTAGGAACGACCTAGGGGTGGTTCTGGCGAGATCCGAAGACGGTGACGTCATGTACGCATTAGATTGGCAAACGATGATATCTCCGCAGTCTGGAAAAGTGGAGCTGCGTAAGTGTGCCAAGCCGTTTTGAGGGCGGTCTTTGTTAGTGTATAGCCTTGTAATTACAGAAATGGTTCCTCTTATGTATGCAGTGGTTGATTTGACTGTGGCTTTTCTGGTGAGGTGTTGCTAGGGTGCTCAAGTATCCATCAATCGCGACAAGGCGTATCAGATACTATCCCGTGTTGGGTGATCGCGTAGTAGAAGAATGCTGAAAAGGGAAAAGGTGGGCTCAAACTTTCCGGTGTCGTATTTCGGAAAATTGCAAGCTTATGAGCTTGACAAAAGAGCAAAGCCATGACTGGTGTATGGCCAAGTTGAAATTCGACAAACCATTAGCGAAGAGCGCATATACCGGTATAATTGAATGACGGTCATGATTGGACAGCTCAGTATATCTGGGAGGGAGTAACCCATCTTAAAATCGCGAGGGGACCCTTTCTCCTAATCATTTCCTCAGCGGACTCGCATCCCTCCTCTGTGGACTGCTAGAACTCTTTGCCGACATAAATCTGACTCACAAAGGTAAAAGGAACATTCTTAAGTGTTCCTTCTCCACCTCCCCCACAGTCATTTGAGTAGTGCTATATAGCGGTCTTCCCAGTGCACGCTACTCTTTACTCTGAAGACTGTAAGCATTAGTCCTCTATTCATCTTTCTTTAATACGATGTCGAAGAAAAAGGAAGCCTCTGATCAGAACAACACCCCAAGCCGTTATGTCGCAATTCTCTCTATAAACAGCGCAGGTATTCAATATCCCTGGACACGCCTGGCTCAGATGGGCCTCGTTTGAGACGAAACCACTCCGTACCCTCCTATTGAGAGATTGCGGCTTGCAAATTATTCTGTCAAACATACATTGATCAACACTTACGGAAAATCAGGAGCCGCCATTCTTCTTCATTGACAGTTTTGCTTGTTGTGAAGAAGAGATTCATACTAGTCGACTTCAACTCCCATTGCTCTTTTGTGTCCTGATGACCCTTGGCCTTCGAGAATGCGACAATAGCCTTGAGAGTTACTATTCGGGGCTTTCGGGCTGGCATGATCTCTCAGAGTAGGCTTTTTGAAAAATCCACACGTGCTGACATCACAAAGAGCTAACCCAATCAAGGGAAGGCAGACCGAGGATCGAGGATGGGAAAGACACCAGCTGCTGGCGGGCAGATCCGCGCATGATATAAGCTGAGCTTTGATGATCCGAGAGGCTTTCCTCAGAATACTGAGGTCGAAAAAGCGAAAGAAGAAGCGATTGGGATCGCAATTAAACCGTTGGCGACTCTCAGTCTGGCACAATGTTCAGCATTGCCAGTACATATGCGAGAGAGAGATCACATTCATTGAGGTCACACGAAGAAGATGGCGGAAAGAGGAAGCGGCGTCGCTGAACATGACGTCTGTTTGTCTCTTCGCGATACATATATTCTCTAATAGGTACTCGTCCTCTATAGGTTAGGTCGTTTACATTCGAGTCATTTATGAGATGTGACGTGGAGATGACGCGGTACCAATCTTTACTAAAAGAATCCAACAAACACCACCGTACACCATTGATATCGATTATAAGCGACGAAGCGTATGTTCTACTAAGAATTTAAGGCTCTTTCACCTTCCATCTAGCCATCATAGGACATGCATACACTTTAGGCGACATCAGCTTGTCCAACGGGGGTTTTGAGCTCACTGTGAGTCCCGCGAAGGTCCAGCTCACTTAGCCCAACGCACTCACCAAAGAGCTTGAATCTCTCCATGTAATGCGCCTGTTTGGCATCAGCCATTTCCACCATCTTTGGCCAGTAGATCTCGTGCTTATACTCAAAGTTCACATCTCCTTCAAAATCTTTATCTAGTTGCGATTTAGGGCAATACTTGGCAAACGGCTCGTCGAAAACCAATTTCTCTCTCGTTAGGGGATCAATAAACGGATAGATAATCTTCAAAAAAGTCCACCCCAGCCAGGGGATGTTTGTCAGCAAAGCTCTTCCTAGTCTCTCCGGATAATGCGTTTGTAAAATGTGCAACACCTGGCGCCCTGTTTGAACAGGAGGGATTTTTGAAGAGTGCATCTTTATGTCTCCCACTTTGTCATGTTGTTTGAAGTCTATAAGAAGCGCAAGAGAGTCTTGACCCGAGGGCATGAAATCAATTACTCTCTCCAGCATGTAAACAAGATGCTGCACTTGACGGAAGGAAGTTTTCGTATTTTGGCGTCCGGGCTTGAGATAAAGACACGGTCTACAATCGTTGTCGTAACCCAAGATCACTTGCTTACCTGTTTCGTCTTCTGGTGCGACAAGATCAGAGTTAAGTGAGCCGTCTGTGATACCGAAACCACGTCTCCATGCTATCGTTCCCTCGATTCTCTTGATAGCTTCATCCACTTCCCATTTGGTTGCCCGGAGATAACGCAAAATGCATTCTCTGGTGAGCCACGCTTTTTCAGCGGAGGAAAGCTCTGATTTTTCGGAATCATCCTTCTCTGAGATGGCAACTTTCAAAGAGTCGTCTTTAAAATGGGAAAATACTTTACCGTACTTTTCCACCTGTTCGTCATTGAGCTTGGGGGAAGAAGGTGGTGCTAAATCTTTTGGGGGCGAATCGAACGGTACATGGACTTTGGGCCCAGCCGGCTTCTGCTCCTCCTCAACAGCCTTCTTCTTGAAGAGCATTTAGTACACGGTGAGGTTTTAGAGGACGCTTAGTAAGCATGAAATTTAAGGGTGCATGAGTGTACATATAGGCGCACAGATGTCGGGCCGAGTGGCTATAGTTTAGCGAGGTATTTTAAGCCAAGATCAAAGGGAGGAAACAGATGTCTATAATCCGGTGAAATGGGACCCTGCGTCGCGAGCCTCCAGAAGGTTGAAATTATTGTGGTGTATCAATGTTCGGCTCGGATATAAAGCTCTGCCGCGTTAAGATCCGAACCGAGCAATTTCTCGACCTGAGCTAATAAAAGCGAGATTTTGGGTTCAGCTGGCCTTTTTTTAACCTAATAGTTGAAAAATGTGCTCGAGGGTGCCAATTTTTTGCTCGGCCTGGGAATGTACCCAAAGTTAGCAGAGCTATAGTTCTCAGAGCTCAACAGCATAATAAGTCGTCTTTGCTGATGGCAGTGCCCAGTAGACTCAGGGTGAATAAACTGTCTTGTATGGGCAATTCTCCGATTAGCACAGATGTTACAATCCCTCAGGCGTGGATATTACAATGGGATAAATTATTGACAATCCCAACTTCCATTAGGTTCAATTTTGGTCGATTACAAGAAATTTGTCTTGATTTTATTGATGGGACAAAATGCACACCTCTCTTTCTCTCATACGAGAGGGAGAAATGATTGGCCCGACAGGAGTAAAAAATGTAGGCACGTGACGTTTCTTATTAATGCCATACTCATTCGTAATGAAAGTTTCAAGAACCAAATGTTGTTTTGTTAACAAAATAAAGGACGTCTAAACTAAATTTTCTCAAGGGTTTTTCTGCCTCGCAAAATGGAAAATTCAAAGAAAAGTTCTCTGTAGCGAAGCTTAGCTCTGAAGGAAAATCTCTCGACGATAGGCTGTCGGATCATCCTCACCCAGACCAATAGAGTCGTGGGTAGCAACCCAAATAACAGGGTGACCAGAAAGAGCGGAAAGTCTAACGGCTCCAGCGGCGTAGGAAACAAAGTTCAAAAACGTACCTCCGTACACCTTGATGTTCCGTAAGCAGACATACCGTTCATGATAGCACCCATTCCGTATTCTCTGGCACCGAATCTAATACATCTACCGGCGTAGTTGCCAAGTCCGGTTGAAGGAGGCTGGAAGTCTACTGCGTCGGGCCATCTGGTCAAGTTTGATCCGGTCAAATCGGCAGATCCACCAATAAGTTCTGGAAGCTCCTTGTAGATGTCGGTAAGCACAATTTCAGACAGTTTTCTAGAGGCCATAGCCTTGTCTTGTGGGGTGTAGGTGGGGAGCGCTTTTTCCCAGATTTCTGGCATTTTACCATCCAGTCTTCTCTGGGGACTCCTTCTTGCGAGCAGCGAAAAGCTCGTCTTACTTCTTCTCGACAGCCTGGTTCTCAGAAACGTGTTTGGCGTAGTCCTCGTAAACGTCCTGGGGCACGTCGAAAGTCTTGGCTGGGTCAAATGACCATTGAGCTGCTTGATATCGTCAGCCTTCAGAGTACCACCGTGCACACCGTGGGTTTCCTGTTGGAGAGAGCCAAACCCAATGATGGTTGTGAGTCTGATCAAAGTTGGTTTGTCTGACTTTCTGGCCTCTTCAAGAGCAGCAGCCATTCCAGCCAAGTCGTTGTTTCCATCCTTAACCCAGATCCAGCCGTAGGCCTTGAACCGCTTGGTGACGTCCTCGGTGAAGGCAACGTTGCTGTCACCGTCGATGGAGATATGGTTGTCGTCGTAGACGGCAATCAAGTTCCTGAGTTGCAAGTGACCGGCAAGAGAACACGCCTCAGAGGCAACACCTTCCATCAAGCACCCGTCTCCCAAGAAACAATAGGTATCGTTGTCGCACAACTCGTAGTTGGGCTTGTTATACACAATGTGAGAAAATCTCTCGACGATCTTGCGAGGAGGTCTACCAGAAGAGACGGTTAAGAAAAGTTTGGGAGTAAAATAATCCATATCGACCTCACATCATCCTCAAGTTCATATTCAGGGTGCTCCCATATATTCACTGAAGATGTCCTTTCGCAGCTCATCGAGTGAAGCACATGATAGCACTTTTGGTGCCACAAACGTGTTTCTTTTGTAGCGTTCCAATGATCTGACATACGTAATCCTCGTGAATTTCCAAAAGACCACCTCGTCGCACAAGAGTCTGAGCTTCAAGATATAGCCCGATGTTTAAAGAATTCTGTGATATTTCAAATAGCCCATCGGTACCATTGCTCATCCGATTGAGGTCTTGGAACCTCCGAGCCATATCGTCGCTTTGTGCGGGCAAACATTGTAGTGGAGAGAAGTTGATTATATCCAAGTAGTTGCTTTGTGCGAATTTGTCCATTTACCAGCTTTTCCATGTTCATCTCTTGATCTTTTAATTCCCGCCCAGAATCCTTTCACCACAGGACATTTCTGATGTGTGTAACCGATTCTTGGCTTTCCAGAAAGGGCGATCCTCCGCTCGACTGCCACGAATAGCACTTCCATTCAGTCGTGCATGAAAGCTTCCCAGCAGAAATAGGTGGTAAGGCTCAAGGGCACCAGGCGCCTGCCTGTCACTGAAGAAGAAAACCCACCACCACCTTGCACCTCCACTTTACCCAATCGAGAAGTGCATCAAAAATTTACACCAAACATGATAGTGGAGCAATCTTGGCCGCACAAAGGGCCACTTTCGCTAACTCAAATTGCCACAGCTCACTGTACCAAATTTTCTAGTCTCATTACGGACCTCGGCAAAACGCCCTTTCACCTTATCAAGCCGGTTTTGGCGAAACTGAGTGCAAAGCATCTCGATCTCTTGGAGGGAAAGAGCCCTCATTTGACTTCGCACACAGATTATATATGGGAAAAGCTCATAGTGAGAGACTTCCCGCAGCGGCCCTCTTCAAAGGCAACAGCCGATGTTAAATTAGGCTGCAAGAGAAATGGATCAGGCAAAATATTTGTACCGTCAAAGACACTATACTTTAGATACTACCAAGAACGAGAGGATATGCGGAAGGAGGCGGCAGAACGGCTTCGACTGAAAACGCAGCAATTGAATCTAGAGAAGCAATCACGCACAGTGACGCATTTAGCAGAATTACCGTCTAACGCAAAGAAGAAACCTATACATAAAAGCAGCATTTTGAACAAGATGAGGCAGGATGTTAATTCGAGAAGAATATTCAAACCTGTGTTACAACCACAGCCGGTGTTCAATGTGTCCACAAAAGGGATGCCACCAAGAGTGGCAGAGATGTACAGAGATAGTCAACCGGTTCCGCAGCCTCCGCCAAAGCGCCGATTAGTCATTTCTCCTGGGGGGCCCCGAAACGATATTGGTGTCACCAACGGGATGGAGTTCTTCAATCCGCGCGATGTTTGCAAGAAAAAACCCAGCATTTTTGGCATTAGAAGAGATCCTCCTTCTAAAACTGACCGTAGTAAAGTTTACGTCTACAAATAATGAATCATGATACTATAATTTTGTACGCTTCCCCCTTTCAAGAGCATTGCTTGACTGTCTTTTCTTTCCAACCAGCTCTTTAGAGTCCTCAGCCACAGTTATAGTCTGCTTGTAGGACCTCGTTCTCAATTTACCCTTGAGTAAAGCTCTTGAAGGGTTTTCGGTAGTTGTTTGTACCGCTTTATCTGCTTTAAGCCCAAGAACAACTAGTATGTTGGCAACATCGAACGATCCTCTGCATTGAAGAGCATCAGAGGCAAAAGAGCAGCTGATCAATCCTCTCGATCGAGATGTTCTGATAAGTGATTTGGCATTGTTTAAAAAGTTTCGCCGTGCTAAAGCTTGGTCTACAGCATGAAACCCTTGAGCTCCTCCTATAAGCGCACTGTAGCATACCTCAAAGAAAACCCCTCTGTCTACAGCTGCGCAGACCGTTTTGTGCTTTAAAAAACAAGGCAGACGCTCATGCATCTGGAGAGAGATAATATCAATCTCTAGATTGGTCACCGCTGTCTGTAAAGCTTTTTCACTGATGGGAGCTATAGCTACAAGGTCAAAATATGGATAAAGCCGGTTTAGACCCTGAAGCTGGGCCGGCTCACTCACCGTTAGCGTTATTCTCGTGGCTATGGATAATCTCTGCTGAAATTCAGATACTAGCGACAAGTCTATGGGACATTTTGCAAAGGTTTTCGGTATCTTGACGTTTTGATTTATAACCAGATTGAGAGCCACATTTGTATATCCCAGTTCTTCCAGCATAAGCAACACTTTTTTCAACTTTTGTATTTCATCGGATTTGGGTACAGTTGTGATATCTGTCGCTGGCCACGGCACATTGAGATCACAGATCATTTTTTTTTTATTATTCTTTTGAGTGCAAAGCGGAATTTTAAAAGGTTCACAATTGTGACCCCTGCTGAGCTGCTCCTTGTATGAGTTTATTTGAAATGGGCTCCTGAAGGAATATTCATGAATTATGGACAGAGTTTTATTCGAGTTGAGATGGTTAAAAGGTCATCATCTGTGGTGTACGGGCGTGAGCATTGCATGTGATCAATATAAAGTAATGATTAGGAGGCGAGCTGTCTCTGCTTTCCGAGCGTTTTTAATACGACAGAACGTCATGTTTGAGCTTCGTCCACCAGTTTACCGTTTTCTCATGTCAATTTCGTGAGTGATAATCTTGATTGAGGATGTTCTTGTCGTTTCTTCATGATTTAATGCCAACATAGCATGCAACCAGTCGCCAAAAAGCCATTGAAAGTAACTGGGGCATTAACGGACTTTGACTCTGTCGTGATTTGACAAGTTTTGCGAATTACGCCCACTTCTGGCGTATATTGGAAACCAGTTAAAGGTTGTCAGATTATGGTCTATGATCTGATCTGATCTGATATCAATTGATGCCTTATATGTAAGGATAGGCATAGAGCATCTTTAGGGACATGCACAATCTCCACACTAGTGTATGATTGCAAAAGAAAAAGAGCAAAGAACTGTTCATGGTACTAGAATTCAAAACTTGGGTCATTCTTGAACCGAATCATCTCCCATGAACTTTAATGAGCTGCCCTTTGAGCGCAAGTAGTCACTCTCTTCGATGTCTCAATGGATGGAAAAACTACTTTTCTCTGTAATGACGTTTCTGCTCCCAGATAAAAAGCCTTTCACAAGAAACAGAGTTACACGGATTAGAAACTACCTCTACAGCGAGGCTATAGACGTTAGGAAATTCCTTTCTGCGAACTGCTCTCACTGAACTGAGGTGAAGCTGGATCTTTCTATTCTGGTATTGTTAGTGTAGGACATGCGTCGTGAATATTTTGCATCTGTTGCCCAATTTCTTTGGATATCTTGGATTGTTTCCCCAGTTTTCAGTAATCAGGTCACGTGATTCCAGGGTCAAAAGATCTAGAATCTCAGAACTTTTTTTTCTCTCAAGTTCCATTAAATTACAAATTTGACCTTCTTTATATTCTGTTCGTCGTTCGTCGTTCGTCATTTCTGTTCTTTGAGAGTTTTCATGTTTCTCTCATGTAGAAATTGATCCTTCAGCTTTATGTTAATCTTACTGTAGTTGTTAGACCTCCTCTAGATATGTCCGGTTTTGGAAGCATCGAGCATGTCTCATCAATTATATATTTTTTATTTTTCTTGTTCTTTTCACTAGAAAGCTTCATTGAATTTCGTATATATAACGCTCTCAATCAGCTCTTCAATCTGTTATTCATCAGTGCGGTTTTCTTAACCTGAATGCTATGATCCTTCGAACCTCTAACCGTGCTTCCATTCTTCCGATTCTCTCGAATTCTCCTTCATTATCAAGCAAGCTCTGTTTTGAAAAGATGGCGCATGCTTCATTGCACGTCTACCTTCTTTGATCCACTTTGATATATGTTTTATACATATCGATGATCTAGATCAATGATCTGATCTGATTTATATGATCTATAGATCGCGAGGGAAAAATAGATCAGATCAGATCAATAATCTGCCGACCTTTAAAACCAGTGACTGGCTGCAGCTATTTATAGATGAATAAGGCTACTTATATTTGTTGGAGAAATGTCAAGCACTTGTGGATCTCACGTCCTCTCGTGCATGGATGTGCATCTGCATAGATGCGGACGGAATCTTATGTATGGTAATACATCCTTCAGAATCGTACTGAATGATACCCAGCTTGCATTGAAATAATTTAAACTATGAGTCTAAGCTATTGATTTGGGCGACTGAAAAGTGTAATGAGCCGTTTTGAAGGGCCTCATGATGACTCCTTGAGCTCATCCCAGCCTATATTTGCGTAGGTTAAGAAAAGAAAACCAGTGGTACTGAAAATCAAAGTCACTTCCTGGCTCAACTCCTTTTTTTTTTTGACCTCGTACACAGCCAAAATATAGGATAAAAGCGAGAGATCATGAGGGGGGCCAGACCAGAGTCAATATTTTGAAGTCAGACGCAAAGTCTCTAGCGTCCGCGTTATAACATCAGAAAGTTTGTGAGTATCTATTTCTCCGGAACAACGGTGGCAAAGGCCAGAGCGCTGTATTATATGGCAAAGCTCAATATACAAGCCTGAAGAAGCATGACTGAACCGTTAGAATGAATGTAAAGCTGAATAACTTCAATCGGGCAGGTGTTATTCAAGGTGAGTTGGAGAACAAGAGGGGAGAAACAATGAAGTGGTCAGATTTCAGTGGTGGTACCATACTCAATGAGAATGTATTGACAGCGGTAGTTGAGCACCACCCACAAAGGAAAGAGCACATGTTGAGACAAATGTAATAAAGGTACCCGCGAAGACAGTAAAAGGGTGGATGTCACCACCCTGCATATGTTTGATTGATCAGAAAACAATATAGAGATAATATCAGATCTTTCAGTCTTTTCCCAGAATCAAAATTCTGTCGTATTGAGCAAAAGTATTCAGCCACAACAAACTCATAAGAAAGATATGTGGAGGTAATGGGCCAGAAAAGTCTCTGACTCACTCAATATGAGCTCGAAGATCCATTGTCCATACAAAATTTGACAAGTCTTTCTCTCACCTAATAATATGGAATGTAATTCATTTTGTAAAGCGCAGTCGATCAAGTAGATGAGCAGCTTTGGATTTACATGCGGTGAGATTCTTTCTACTAAACTGGCGTTTGAAGTAAATCGGTATCAACCACGTTTTTAGTGAGGCTAAAGGCGAGCAGTCGACTCGTAAGTTGACAGCGCCCCGCCCCCAGGTAAAGAGTCTTTGGTATAGCGATGTCAGTATGTTTTCGAGAACAGAGAGATCATTAAAATGCGAAACAGGTCACTGTAATGTTTGCGATAAAATTACTCGCGCTTACAAACAAGCTGTAAAGGAATGCTTAGTATATTTTGTCGAGGTTATATGAGAAACGCACAAATGGGCTGGTATTAGTGTGCAGAAGATATATTTAAATCATGCACCGTAAGGTTGATCAATTCTATTGGCTCTGCGGTGGTTATACCTAAAGAATGCAAATATCATGAGAGATATCGCTTCCTTCTCAGATGCAGAGTTGATTATTCCTAGCACCCCAGCCGATTTATCAATATGGGACCGACCGATTGTTTCGACAGAGTAATGCTCACCCATCCTCTGCGGGTGGGATACAGCTCGGGCGTGTAAAGTTGAGGTAGGAAAAGACGGGCACAATCCCGTACTCACTATATGCCGCTTTATTCTCATGAGTTTTCAATAAGTCTTAAAAAGTATGAAACTGAGGCCTTTTATGCCCCCTTATGCCCTTTATGTCCTTTCATGCCCCTTATGCCCTTTTATGCCTTTTTATGTCCCCTTATGCCCTTGTATGCCCTTGAATCTATTCCTCAGGGGGGGAGGGGAGGGGGGGTCCAAACCCTCACACCCTTTGCCCCTTTCTAAGTTTGGCGTAGCTGAATACCATCAAATCACAGAAAGGTCTTCAGCAAGTGGAAGCTGCATTCTCAGAAGATGCAAACCTTTTCAATTCATTAAAAAAAACATATCGGCACCTGTCAGACGAAAGGGGGTAATTGAAAGCGGGTGTAAATCTTTTATCAACTTTTCTCCATGTGTGTCCTAGCACTTCACTACAAGTTGTTTAACAACTTGATCGTCCCGAATTACCTTCTCTCTCAAAGCACGGAAACCTCTCCTTTTATACCTACCATGTCTGACAGCTGCCATTTCCTCCTTTTCCCAACAAATGCTAAAGTCTAGAGCTCTACAGAGTCTATCTTGCATGGATCACCGTCACATCATTCCTGATAATGCACGTTGCCTCTTATCATGCAGATCTTTTCCTGTCTTGCATAGATAGCAAGCATGAGGTCTTATCCACTCTTCTGAGAGGAAGATCTCAGTAGTATAAGACTACCTATAACAACTCGAGTAGTACCTCGATATACAATATTACCCGCAGGAGGCTCGGGTTGCCAACTGCAACCTCGTGTCCAACCTCTGGGGCGTTCGTGCTGCGACCCTTACCCCTTTGCAATATCCTTTGTAGGATTTCCTTGCGGTCTACTGCAGCACGCAATGCATCCTGCAGTGGAGCAGATCAATTAATGGCATTGTGCAAACAGGAGAACCGATATATGCTCAGATCGGCTCTCTCTCATGAAGTAGCTTGCGCTCCTTTTGAATATGGAAGAATCCAATCCACTTAGTTGGACCACAGACTGGCTTTACGGTATAAATCTACTTAGTTAGTAGTATAGTAATACTCACTCTTCAACGGCATCACAAAAAATAGCTTCTCGCTAACGCTCGTCGCAGTTATCGCTCGTCGCAGTTATCGCTCGCTGCAGCTACCGCCACCCTAATCGAAGGAACCCCCCATCCGCACACCACGATGGCGATAGAAGATTCTAGTTTGATTCTTTAGCTTATAAATAACCCCTTTTGGTGCAGCTCACTATGACATACTCGCCACAGGAGAACTACGATAGCGGCACTACGCTTATGGAAATAGGCCAGCATTGTGTGATCTGCCGGCAGATTGATTTTTTGCCCTTCACATGCCCAAAGTGTCGAAACCATTTCTGCTCGAATCACAGAGACGATTTCAACAGGCACTGCGAAAAGGAGGGTTTGATGGAAATGTCAACAAAAACAAGCGATACAACCCATCTTCCCAGTAGCTCTAGTTTATTCCCACAGCGAGAGCGAATTGATTTAAATAGCTTGCGGCAACAAGACGATAAAAGGAAACTCCCTTCTAATGCCACAAAAAGAGCGCTTAAAAAACTAGAGACGTTTTTGAAAAAAAACACCTCTACGCAAAAGACCAGTCTGTTTCTCCGTAAAAAGAAAAGCGGGCCTGCACAAAGAATTCTGGATATCGCCAACCTAAAAAAGGAAGCAAGGGGCGATTCTAACGTGTCACAGAGTGAGAAAATATACATGTGGGTCCAGTATCTAGAGAATGACGAAAAAAATCGTAAAATCGCCTTCTTTGCCTCTCGAGCGTGGCCCGTCGGCAGACTTTTAGACTCTGCTGCTCGTCACATGGATATTAAGAATGTGAATAATGTATCAGGCGATGAGAACGAGCGGCTGACGATTTTCAAAAAAAAGATGCAGGACGGACAACTTGAGCTGGTTGATGTCTCAGAGAGAGTTGTAAACCGAGTCCAGGAGGGTGATACTGTTTATTTGGTGAGGTCTGGACTGAGTGCGGGTCAAGAGTCATTATGAGGGGTCTGGTGACTGTGTCTGGATAATATTCTTCAGCTGTTTGGTGTGGGCTACTCTGTCAGATCATGAGCTCTTCCGCCTTAGGTAAGCTTTCTATGCACCGCTTTGCCGCTTTGGGAGCAATCTAAATAGACTGATTGAATGTATTATGCTTTACTTGACCTCACGCAAAACAGAAATGCCTTGACTAAGTCTAGTCTGAGAAAGTATTTCTCAGCTCTGAATCTCCATGTCCACTCGTGCCCTTTTCGTGCCCCTTCAATGCCCTTATTATGCCCCTCTTATGCCCCTGCGATCCTTCTTTTCTTCATTCATCGATGCCGAATTATTAGAGCACAAAAAAAACAAGCCCCACTTAGCTCCCCGACAACAATATACAGTAATTGGTTAATGTCCAAGTCTCTTTAGGTTGTTATAGCAGTGCGACAAATGGTTTTTATCTTTGATTATTACAACAGGCGACATTTTT
>JAJLSF010000080.1:0-12997 GCA_030567395.1 Citeromyces hawaiiensis
ATTGATGTAATAGTGCTGGTAGGATGAAGAGCCCTGCCGCAAATTCAAATTGCGCTAGTTTACAGCATGGGAGAGAGATTATTGGCCTCCATTCTCTAAATTTCGAGGCTGCATGAGGGGAGGAAATACCGAAGAAGACACATAGAGTATTTTTTTGATTCTTCCTTTCTTGTCCCTCTCAGCTCAAAGTCTGTTCTCATGGGATTTAAATGGCTCCCATAGCCAATGAGACATGTGGTGTTAACTCTGTGGGCAATACGGCTGCAGGTTCATGCATGCTTACATGCAAGCTCACAAAAATCTTACAACTCCGTACACCATTTACACTTTTCCACCGTTTATTAGAATCTCGCTTCGTCAACTTCTGCTGTGCTCGGTGGATGAAACTTGTAAAAATACCAAAGATGACTAAACTACCTCAAAAACGGGATGCGAATGGATTCAAAATCAAACAGGTCGAATGGGACGCTTCACAGATTTCAGCGCACGATCAACTTGGTGGGGGCGATCACTTGGTTAAGGGGAAAACCATTTTGGAGGAAGAGACCGAAGGCGCAAAGTACTATATTGAAGGTCCTCTCAGAATGATAACGCCATACTATTTCACATTTATGACTTATTGTAAGCAAAGATGGCGAGATCGTAAATTGGTGGACGTTTTCACTTCGGAGTTCCGTATGAAACCCCAGGAGTACTATGTGAGTGCCATCGAAAGTGGACAGGTTACTTTAAATAAGGAGATTGCCAATTTAGATAGCGTGGTTAGAAACGGTGATCTGATCTCGCATAGAATACATAGACACGAACCTGCGGTTTCGTCTCGTCCTATAAAAGTTGTGCATGAAGACGATGAGATAATAGTGATAGATAAACCTTCCGGAATCCCGGCGCATCCAACGGGAAGGTTCAGGTACAACACTATAACGATGATAATGAAGAATGATCGCGGTCAAGGCGTTCACACTTGTAACCGGCTCGATAGGCTGACGTCTGGGCTTATGTTTTTGGGCAAGACCTCGAAAGGGGCTGAAAAGCTTGTAAAGCAAATTCGAGAACGAGAGGTGTCGAAAGAGTATATTGCACGAGTCGTTGGCAAGTTCCCCACGGATGAAATTGTAGTGGAGGAGCCGTTGAAAAGCGTGGACCCGCGTCTTGGACTCAACTGCGTAGACAGTGATGGGAAAGAGGCAAAGACGAGTTTCAAAAGAATCTCTTACGACGGGGAAACCAGTATTGTTCTGTGTAAGCCCTTTACAGGAAGAACTCATCAAATTAGGGTTCACCTTCAGTATATAGGCCATCCGATAGCGAACGATCCTCTTTACAGCAGTTGCTCAATCTGGGGTGAACAGCTCGGTCGAGGCGGAAATTTTGATCTTGCAAAGGTGATGTCGCTTCTTCACGAAGTCGGGAAAACCCGGGTAGCCACCTCCTGGTTTCACCCGCATTCATCCGGAGAGCTTTTGCTAGAGGATAAATGTGAGACGTGTGATTCTGAATTATATAGTGACCCCGGACCCAACGACTTGGATCTGTGGCTGCATGCGTACAAGTACTCTGCGCACGATTTGAAATGGAGTTACCAAACGGAGCTACCGGAATGGGCTTTGGACCCGCATAAAAAGTATATGAAGATGGCTATTGCCGAGGCAGACAAATGCAAGGAAACAACAACGGCTTTCAGTGTTGGTGCTGTTTTAGTCAGCGATGACAAAGTGCTTTCAACGGGGTATTCGAGGGAACTCGAGGGGAATACGCATGCAGAGCAGAATGCACTGGAAAAATATTTTTCCGAATCCGGGGAACGGAAAATCCCTCAAGGTGCGGTAATATATACCACTATGGAGCCCTGTAGCGAGCGACTTAGTGGGAATCTCCCATGTGCTGATCGGCTGATTGAGGCCGGAACCATCAATGCTTGTTTTGTCGGGGTCGTGGAGCCCGATACGTTTATTAAGGATAATGTGGGGCGGAAGAAGCTTGAGTCGAATGGTATTACCTATATTCATATTCCTGGTTACGAAAAGAGGTGTTTGGATATAGCGTTCAGGGGGCACAAAGCAAACACTGGGGCAAACACTGGAGCAAACACTGAAGCGAAGCGGAAGTGTGAGTAGTAGGGAATAATGGAAAGATCAATCAAAGTGCTCACTACTTAACAGGGTAGAGCTCACAGAAGCTGTACATCAATTCATTCAACTGAAGGGTCTGTCAGATAATCACCTGAAGAATGTTTATAATACGACAAAGGATTGGCAAAGGACACTCGTATATAACCTGCAAAAAGCATCGAGCAGGTTCACAGTGGTAAGGACTGTTGCACTGGGACCCTCAACAAATGAATGGCAGACATAGCATGGTGTGGTATAAAATGTACCCAACATTACGTGCGTATCATCGCTGAGTCTATCGAACAGAGGACGAAGCAGGCATCCAGCTTACATAAAAGAGGAACATTAGAGATAATAAGAAGGCAACTGTGGTTAATTTATTGCGAGAAATAAATCCGATCGGTGTATTGAATGTTATTTTGAGAGACTGTACGACTTGCATGAGATTGTTCTCTAATTTTCCGTGCATGATGGTGCATATCTTCTATTGACGATGAGTTCCTGCATGATGTAGAGCACCGAATTGTGATACAGTGCTAACACATTCTCTTTAACCAAATTGTGATTAAAATTCATTCAACGTCCCTTCGTCTGTGAAAGGATATTAAGGAGACATACACAACCAGCTTACGCGCACTGTAGAATTCTTTGACTACTTCACTCTAAACTCTCGGTAATATTTCCCTTTTTGCGAAGATCAAGGCCCCTGTGGCGAAAAAGATGTTTCGTCGTTTGGGGAGGAGGGAAGCCCGAGAACCAGAGCACAAATAAATAAAGAGGATGGGGGATATAGTGGAAAGACATGAATCGCAGATCAGGTCCAGATGAAAAGATAAGTTGAGACCAGCGATTCAGGAAATTACGTATAGTGAGCCGAAAAAGAAGCTTACTTTCTCACGTACACATGTTTGTTGTGAGAGAGGCTCAGAATGCCTCTTACTTGTCTCAAAAGCGTGCCTATGCCTGTGCCGTCTCACAGATACATCAATTCCTTCAAGATTCTCAGTGATAACCTTTTTTCTAGATTGAGCCTGTCAAGTGCAGCAATTCTACAGCTTTCATTCAAAAATTATTCTTGACAGTCTATGTCATACACTCTCATTTAGCGTATCATAAATCCAGTCCTGCAGTTCAGTAGCTGGTTACAATAGTACTCCATGGAACGTAAGATGTCTCATGCGCTTGGCAGAAGAAACGAGAGAGCAAGATATAATCAAAACATAACCAATCCTGGGACGTGGTTATCTACGTCCAATGAGGACAATCTTCATTTAGAACCTTTTAAAGATACCACTTTCAATGGCGCTAGATTCTTGGTCGGTTCACTTCACTACAACACAAGTACGTTATGAGATAATACATTGATGTAACATGTCAATCATTTGAGTGCATTTGATAAAATCGGCCCATCTTGAGTGCATCCAATGAAACACACACTGAATGAGGTTTGTTTGAATGCCCACGAAACTGTGAACCGGTTTCTCACTTCTGGGCCCACCACCGATCTGCACTTACAGACCCAGCTTAAGGTGCAGGAGACGAAAAACATATTATGCGAGTGTCTTGAAAAATACGCCTTGGAGGAATTATCGGTCTCTTACAACGGAGGGAAGGATTGCCTTGTGATGCTGATTATTTATCTGGCAACGATCCACGAAAGGGTCCAGAACGAGACGGAAATCAACAGCGTGCATATCACCAACTCTCGGCTCTTTCCAGAAGTGGAGCAGTTTTTAGATAAAACGATAGACCGGTACCATCTTTCGTACGTCAACATCAACGACGATTTGCGGCTGGGGTTTGAGACTTATTTAAGGGACAACCCGAAAATCAAAGCGATTGTGGTTGGAATTAGAAGAACTGACCCGTATGGAGCTGATCTGCATTACATGACTCCTACGGATCACGGATGGCCTCAATTCATGAGGATAAATCCGGTTCTGGAATGGGGGTACCACCATATATGGCATTTTTTGAGATTTAACAATATAGAGTATTGTTCGCTGTACGAAGAAGGATACACTTCTATCGGGGGAGTTCACAACACGAGGAAAAATCCCGCTCTTTTAAGGGGGGAGACTTATCTACCGGCTTATATGCTTGAGGACGAGTCTAGGGAACGTTTGAGTCGAAACGATAAGGTGACGGCGAATGGAACGGTCTAACAAAGTTATCCGTGCACGACTATTTATCCGTGCACGACTTTTCATGGACTACCAGAACAGAGCGGGATCGAAGCAAGGAAGCGGAGGCGTTGCGAGTGTGAGCGAGACAAACGCATACAGGCGGAAAAGGCTTAGGGAGCTGATGTCTTCTCGTGTGGATGTTGAGAACGACCCGTACTTTTTCACCAACCACCTCGGTTTGATAGAATGCAAATTATGTCTCACGACGCATATTTCTGAGAGCTCTGTGGTTTCGCACATTCAGGGTAAAAAGCACGAGTTGAATCTTATGAGAAGAGTCGCTCAGGAAAAGGAATCTGCTAAAGATCCAAATTCGATGTATATACAAACTCCGCAGGGCCAGACTATCAGCATTTCCAATGTTGAAAAGAAAAAGTTTGTGAAAATCGGTCGACCTGCGTATAAAATTGTGAAAATTAGAGATCCGCTGACGTATCAGTTAGGACTCATTTTTCAGCTTAACTTTAAAGATATCGCAGACGGGATTACTCCTAAATTTAGACTCATGTCCACTTTCGAGCAGACGGTCGAGCCCCACGATAACAAGTTTCAGTACGTTGTTGCGAGCGGTGAGCCGTACGAGAATGTAGCCTTCAAGATCCCCTCCCAGCCAATAGACAAGTCTGAGGGGAGGTTATGGGATTACTGGGATGTTGATACGAAGGAGTACTATGTTCAGTTGTTTTATGAGGGGAGCGGATGAGATCTTAATGAGGGGTGTGCCGGAGTGAGCTCTATGGCAGCGAGCAAATCATACTGCAGATACCTCCTGATACGGTAACGTATGGCGTGAATTGGTTTCTGCAGCAATGACGCATAATCCTGACCTGAAGGACTCACTGCGGAATTCATATAGAGCACTTGTTGCGACGAAGCGTAGAATCAAAACAGCAAAAAGAGACACAAATGGTGTAAGGGACAAAACTTTTTGTCGATTTTTTACCCACAGGAAAACAAGCAGTGATAATCTGGAAGGTAGGTAAAGTCTTTAAAAGTATCGCTTTCGTTGTCTCAGCTTCGATTTTGCCTAATTACTTTGTTGGTCCACTAATGCGAAGACCACAGACTCTACCGTCCACATAGGCGCAGGCGACGTTGATGGGGTGTTTGGAGTCTCTGGGACATGTGTATAGAGCGTAATGTCGACAGTGAAAACGTTAATTCTTGCTGATCCAAAGAAAACAATCCACTGCATGATGGAGACAAAGACTGCTCTTTCTTTCGGCTCAAATGAAAGGTTGACTTTATTGGTCCATCGTCATAGAGCTAAGAGAAGAAACTGGTAGCCTCATGGAAAGCTTTCAGACAGATGCGGTACATAGGATTGATAGCCCAGCCGCTTCAAAGTACAAGCACCATGCACTTGACCTTTTTGTATCAAGTAGAAACAAGTGAATGGACAGTTTTAAACAATCGTCTTTTAATTCAAACTGTACATGCGTTTTGATATCAAATCAACGTCTCTGAGCTATATTGTATGTTTTATATATATCGATGATTTAGATCATGACGTATGATCTGTGATCTGATCTACAGGATTTATAGATTACAAGGGACCAAAATGGCACAATAAACCTAATGCTTTTTAAATTGTATATTGTTCACTTTTTTGTTATAATAACTGAATCTTAATGACCTTTTTATATCTCGACATTGAACGACTGAAATGTCTGGACGCGACATTAAGTTCAGGGTCACGTGAACATGTCTGATGGATTTTCACTCTGTTTCTTGTGCTCTACTTTCCTATTTCGCTTTTCTGCAGCTTGTGACCCGCTCTGTACCTCCCATTTCTTCCCCGCCTTTTCTACGGTCTAGGGAAGACCACTCTTTATTAATGCTCAATCACCTATATACTACTCTTGCGTACACTTTTCTAATTGCCCTGCAGAATTTTCTCTAATCCTCCACGTTATATCCTGGATCCTTCTAGAATATTCTGGTGCATATGCATGCATACTCCCACTTTCCTCATCTCAGGTTGGTTGCTGGGATCCACTTCCCTGGATTCTTCACCGAACGCCAACACAACACGGGTCGAGCTAGCTTTTCAATAAATAAACCTTCCTCGAACCATGGAACGGCCAAGGAGGCTGATCGCGGATCTGTTGAGAGGCGATGGCAGCAAGCGCGTGAAAGGAACAGATTACAAGCACGACAAAAAGTGGAGGAGTAGCTAGTTGAGCCGATGTCATGAGGTTCTGGTTCATGCATCTGTCTGTTAGATAATCAAATTGGGTTGTCGCAGCTCAAGTCGCAGCCGTCTCTGATAGGAGTGGTCGAGCTGGCGGACACAATTGAAGAGGAGAAACCATGTCTGATGAGTGCTTTGAACTGTCGATTGTGCAGCTCTTTAAAAAAGCCAAAACGAGTTTTTCAACCTGATGATATTTTTCCGATGGCATTCAGCAGACTACATTTACCAATTAGGATGCGGTGGAATATCTTGGACATATGATCCACAATGCAGTGACTTCACTTCAATGGTGAATGTTTTTCAGAAGGTTGTGGGTGGGGAGTTTAGAATGGCCCCAGCATGCTTTGCCATAGATTTATTCGAGTCGTTTGGATCGGTTTACTTGAGTGAGATAGCAGTATACAAACCAATCCCCCATTATATGTCTGTTCTTATTGACGCGGTTGAAGACCTTGTGAAAAAGTGGCACGTGACCGTTATCATGACAAGAAGGAGAATATCAAGCCTTTGGAAGACTATCACAGGCAAACATTGAGGCACATGTTTGCGACTGACCGGGCAATGTTTAAAGATGGTGAGACGTATGTTTTGGGGCCTGTTCGTTTGGTGTAATTTTGTAAATTTGTAACTTTGTATATGATTTTTGTAATTTTGTCGGCTGTTCAACGAGGGCAGGTGGTGAAAGCCTTAGACTTTGACAATGCGTACTTGAACGCGCCATTGGATCACAAAATCTATACCAACGCTTCCTCTCGTCCCCTGTTGCTTTGCGTCAATAAGTCCCTTTACGGGCTCAAACAAAGTGGAAGAAATGGGAACTCCATGCTGGCTGCTTACATTACCCAGAGTTTGCATTTTACTGAAGTGGAGCCCTGCGTCTACTTCCATGTTTCCAAGGGCACGATCATAGGCGTGTTCGTTGACGATTTGATTATAACTTCTCCTGACGTTGCGGACACTGAACTGATGACTGCATTCAACGTATTGCCACTGATTTTAAAACCAAAAATCTGGGTATTATGAGCGAACTCCTAGGATTTGACATCGAACACTCCCAAAACGGGGAAGTCTGTATCTGACCAGAACAGCACCTCTTATAAAGCTGGCAGATTCACCAAACCTTGGACCTGTTAATCATCGTGCGCGGATTTCACCTCGTTATTACTGTTGAAAACCTCGGGAAACCATAAAAACGGCTCATCTAGGAATCGAACCTCGTCACCCCTAATTGGTCCTTGGGCGTGCTATACAACTACAGCACCAAGCCTGAATACTTGTGGCACACCCGTTTTTTTTTTTTTGAACGTAATAACATAAGATTCAATACATATTGTATGTACTTGGGGGAAAACCCTCCTGGGCACCCGGCGTGCCAATATCCGGCCGTGTGAGACTTCTACTCACTGAAACCCCCGATTGTTTAGGTCCTCCCTCTCCGTCGGCTACGGATTAGTCCCTTTCTCTTGCACCTAGGTCAGGGGCGCATGCTTAATGACCTCAATGAGGCTCGAACCCTTACACCCGCGTTACTTACCAAAACCGCGAGCGCCCTAGCCGTCCAGTTCCCACATATTAGAGCATATCCTATGCTCCAACAATTACTTGGGACATGATGATTTTCAACACACTGAGACGGCACTCGATCTCAAATCTATACTGGGCCAGTTACATTATGCATCTACTACTTATCGCCCCGAGTTGAGATACACTACTCAGTACATCAGTCGCTTTATCAATCAACCAAGTCCAGCACTTTGGAAAATGCTTCGGAAGCTGATTGAGTATACTTCCTTCCATTCCACTGAGGGCATTACTATTGCCAAGGTTCCTGAACATCATTTCCGTCTCTGCGCCCTCATCGATAGTGACCATGCTAGCTGCATCCCAACACGCCATTCCATTGCTGCCAGCATCATTTATTTGGGATCTACACCCGATTCTTGGCACCCACAAACCATCAAACTGATATGAGACAGTAGCACAGAATCAGAGATTGAGGCAATTTACAGGACCATTGATCCATTGCGTGCATTGCAGCGACTCTCTACTTCTCTCTCTGGCACTTCGGTCCCTAAGGCTATTCTCTTGTCAGACAATCAGTCGGCTATTGCCCTTGTTCGCTCTCCCAATCAAAGGGGTCGAAACAAATTTTGGGACATCAAATATCTCAAACTCAAGCAACAGTATGCAGAAGGCGTCTTCGACATTGATTATGTTCCGTCTGAATAGAATCCTGCTGATTTATTGACGAAGCCCGTCGACATTGCAGTTTTCGTCGCCTTAAGGATACAGCAATGGGAAAGATCGTTCTCACACCACCCGCGCTCACAGAATGAAGTGCGCGATCAGGAACCTAAATGAAATCAGTTTACCACTAACCCATATAAAGTAATTTCTGCTTCTCAAGATACGCAGGAATTATGGGGGGATGTTGGAGAGTGAGTATTACTATACTACTAACTAATTAGATTTATACCGTAAAGCCAGTCTGTGGTCCAACAAAGTGGATCGGATTTATGAGGCACGACGCCTGCTTCCATGTATAAAGGAAGCGCAAGCTACTTCATGAGAGAGAGCCGATCTGAGCATCTATCGGTTCTCCTGTTTTGCACAAGTCCATTAATTGATCTGCTCCACTGCAGGATGCATTGCGTGCTGCAGTAGACCGCATAGAAATCCTACAAAGGATATTGCGAAGGAGTAAGGGTCGCAACATGACCGCCCCAGAGGCCGAAGGGCCTGAGGTTGCAGTTGGCAACCCGAACCTCCTGCGGGTGATACTGTATATCGAGGTAGTACTCGAGTTTTTATTGGTGTAATACTACTGAGATCTCCCACTCGGAAGAGTGGATAAGGCCTATGCCTGAAGGAGGGGTTTCCGTGCTTTATGGATATCGAGAAAAGGTAATTCAGAATATGCACAAGGATACGTGCAAGCAATTGCTGTTAATAAAGATTTACACCCGCTTTAACATGCACTTTTTCTGACACTTTTTATGCTTTAAAAATACGTAGTTCTATAAATTGTGACCTCCACACTTTGAAAATCGACGCAACCACTATAGTTAATTTATCATGGATTACGCTGCGCTACAAGAAAGACAGCAACGTTAAAACGCTCTCGTTCTCAAAAGAAGGAGAGCATTCTTGTTTCTGTTGATGTCAAATCTCACCCGGTCAACACTGACAAGTCGCGTTAGAGACTCTGCTCTCCAAGGAGAAAGCGACGTATGCGAGCTGCTGAACAGAAGCGAGGTACGCATCAAAGAAAATCTTCGAATGACGCGTCATTCCTTTCTTTATTTGTGTCATATCTTGAGGACATAAACAAATCTTTCGGAAGGTTGCCATCTTCTTGACTCTCTATTGTACCGGGTGCGCCATCCGACAGGGACAACAGAGGCTTCAAAGAAGCGGAAGCACCGTCTCGAAAATATTCAGCAAAGTGATGCTAGAGCTTGATACGATTCTTCATCACTTCATCCGGAAACCTGCTGCTGAAACTTTCAAGTCGGTCAAGAATGATGCGCGTTTCCCGCCCGTTTTTGACAGATGCATTGGCGCTCTTGACAGTACGCACATACCAATTGGTATTTCTAAAGGGTTGGATGTGTATCGGTGTCGCTAAGGTTTTGGCAGTATTAACGTCTTACTTGTATGCGCCGCGTGCTGCAGGATGCAATGGAAGGGGTATTTGAGATTCCAGATGGTTCTTTCTACCTCGGAGATGCGGGTTACTCGCTTCGCAAAAACGTGTTAACCCCCTACCGCAGTGTGAGGTACAATTTGAACGAGTTCTCCGCGGTAAATCCACCAAAGAACCAGAGAGAGCTTTATAACGTGAGACATAGCTGAGACATAGCTCCCTTCGGGCTACTATCGAAAGGTGTATCGGCGTATTCAAGTGTCGCTTCAAGATGCTTTCGAAAATCAGCGAGTACGCGCCGCAAAAATGGCTATCATAGTACACTGCCTAGCTGGTCTTCATAACTATTTGAACTCTCAGAAGGAAACATCGCTTTCAGACGATGCCGATGAGGATATTTTCTTTGAAACTACCAGAGAATTTGAAGCACAAGGACCCCAACACACCAGCTCCGAAGCCAACGACTTTAGAGATGCTGTTGCAGAAGCAATGTGGCAGGAGTTTGTAGAGAGGCCATCAGACTAATTTGAATAAACATTTAAAATATATGTTACTTATTTTGAAACATCTGATGAACCTAAGACGCGCTCGAAGAGAATAGGAATGTGACATGCAATCATATTCCTAAATTCTTCGTCATTCAAGAGCATGAAGGTATCTGCGTACGGAGGATTGCTTCCGATTACTGAGGAGGTTTTCACGGTGTAACTATTTAAATCCAGTGCAACGACTCTATCAAGTGTCTTTCTCGATGAAGGATATTGGTCTGCCGCCATAAAACATTTCAAAGAAAAATTGTTTGTGAAGGAGCAGGCCGATCCGAAGAAAGGTGGGGTAGAGAAATCAGCATCGTCAGTTGTTCCCTTATCCGCATCCGGTGACAAAACTGAGCTAGCGTCTTCGCCAAAGGATAAAGTGTTTTGTCCAGTGGAATCAAAGCCCAAACATTTCATCACAGACACAGCCACTTATATAGAACAAAAAGAACAACCCAATAATTCCTAGATGGGCCCAAGCTATACAGCCTTTGCTTATGGAATGAAGGGAATTATGGGGGCATTTGGCTACGGTAAATGAACAGGCCCCAGGAGCGCTTCAAAAGTACCACCTATACTTGTGCTGTATTGAAGTCCATTGACCAAAAATTCAATACCATTGACACTGGTATCTGTAAAAAGGTCAACCAGATTAACATATAGTTGTTGAGTGGTGGCTCGGTGTCCTCATTGGTTGATTGTTAATTTTCGCTGGCGCTCACCGCTTTCCTCTCCGAAAGCATGACGCTGTCCGACGAGCGACTCAAGGAGATGGAGCTGCGAATGAACAAATAGTATAGTTATGTCAAGATATGGAGAAAAAAAGCGCCAGGGTTTCACCATCGTTCTTTGAAGAGATGCAACATGTGCAATTGGCGGTGGTAACTTGTTCAGGAGTTGGAATGTCGAAGCAAAAGGAAATTCAAAAAGAAATCCCGTTAATTTTACTGGATCATCATTCGGATGAATCTATAAGTACCGGGGCTGAACCCCGGCTCCTGCTCTAATAGCTTAGATATTTGACTGTCTAAGGTCAATATCCCGTCGCCTTGAACATCCAAGGTGCAATTTGAACCATGTCACAGCGTATTAACGAGCCACTGTACGGACCAGTTAATGTAAGAAGAAGAATTGAACCAACTACCTGATTTTAATTCCTCTTACCTGGAACAACCCCCGCTTCACGTTAATTAAAAGACTGACCAATTATATGAGGCAATGGGGCCAAATTGCCTGAGGAAAAGAAGGGTTTTCAAGAAAAGGCGTTGCAAAAACTCAGAATATTTATCAAATAGGGCAACATTCTTTGCACAGGGTCTACTTGATTGATTTTTGCATGCTCTGTCCACTTGTAATGTAGAGAAGATGAAAAGAGAAGATATCAAGAAAATGAAAGATGCGTTCAAGATGGGGTGAAAGCAGATGCACATGAAGATATATATGAGATTAGTTACTCAAGAATTTGTCTTGCCACTCTCCCTTTAAGTAATTTCCTGTCACAGTGGTTCCCTCTTTTTGCGTAGTGTCGGGAAGGATCGTCACTAGGCTGATTCTGTGCAGAGAATTGAGTGTGATTCGTTGAAGATTTTGACTATAGACAATGGCTATACTTGATTTCTAGAAAATCAAGGTCAAAAAGACATCAACAGATATGAAATACCTTTCACTCTGAGTAATCTTCAGAAGAAGAGCCTCTTTCCCTTTGACAAGGACAAGCGTAAGACCTACTACGAATGTGGCTGTAACTAGACAGCCAATGCAGAGGAATGATCACGTCCCAGAAAAATCTTGCTCAATGAAAGCAGCTATGTGTTCTACTCCTTGTGCATATGTCGTCAATAAGATATCATTGAGGTTTTTGTTAGAGCTCATATCAAAAATCACATTTCTCATGTTAGGCCTGACCAAAGCTAAACACTCGATTCCCTGCTTTTAGCCTTCTCGATAAACTCAACCTCATTAGCTTCTTTTTCTTCTCTCCTGGCAGAAACCGAGTAATCGGGGCACAACTGGGCTCCTTTTCTTCCAATAAGATACCACGGCAAGCTAAAGAGCTCCTCCATACTTTCCAAACTCCTTCCAGAAACCTCAGGGAGAAAGAACCAGAAAGTTGCGAGACCCATAACCAGTACAGCTGCAAAGAAGAAGAAAGCTCCGTAGTTATTCATCGCGAGTAGCATTAAAGGCACCGCTTTGGAGTTGCCATACTGATTGGCGAAATGAAACACCATAATCAAAGACACAGCCACGTTTCTCGACCGAAGTGGGAAGACCTCCGCATTGAAAAGATACTGCACAGCATTAAATCCCATTGTCCACCC
>JAJLSF010000081.1:0-12865 GCA_030567395.1 Citeromyces hawaiiensis
TCGAGTTCGCCTATAGATCTCTCCGCAGAGAGGGGGAACTTGCAGTGATCTTCAACAGGAGGAGACATTTCACAAGATGGTGGTAGAGCGGTGCACGGATGTAAGGTTTTGCTGTAGGCAATATGGGCTAAACTTGGCTCGTGCTTATTTATGCATCCTCAGCTGGCCTGAATGGCTGTCTGTTCTAGTCCACTATCGTCAGCATGCATTCTTAGATGTGATGACGACCCTTGAATGAATGCTGACGATTTTTGAGGACATGATGTTTTCTGCTATCGAGTGCCCTTCACTAAATTCTATGTTTTTGCTTAGGTACTTGGATGTTGGTGGATTGATGATAATGTCGAGATATGATGTGGGAGACCATAAAGTCGACCCTGTTTTCCTTGCGCAAATGCTTGTTGATTCAAATAGATCTGTGGGATACAGAACGTAAGTGAAGTATGTGTTACTAACAATTTAATAGCACGTACGGCGTAGAGCCCATCTGTGGTCCACTAAAGCTCATCTGTGTTCCAGTACAATAGTGTACTGGATAGGAAGAGGTATACTAATACCTGCGTCCATGCGGTGACGAAGGTAGACAGTCCTACGGAGAGAGTTTGATTCGAGATCAGTCGGCTCTCTTAGCACAAGTCCATACTAGATGATCGCTCCATCGTTTTATGCGATTGACTGCATACGCTAACAACATATGTGTGGGGTTACTGTGAGATGGACATGCACGCCAAGGAAGGGGATGCTTGGCGGTCTTATACGGACGATTCTGTGTCGTTGAGGACATTCTGACTATAAATAAAGCTTCTCCCATGCAAATAAAAACAGCTTATCACCAACAAATATGTCTCAAGACAACTCCCTGGACCTAACAAGGCAACTAAAAGACCTCCACTTACGTCCAAGCCCTCACTTTATTTTCATGATCCCGCCGCCATCAAAAATCATAATAGAGACACAAACTCTCACAACGACGCTTCCACTGCCGGTTCTTCAAGCCACCAAAGTTCTCCTTGCGGACAACGAACTCCCGCAGTCGGGTCCACACTCGGGTGTAGTGACCAGTCCACCCTCCTCAACGAGTTTACAGAAGCTTTGACGCACAAAAGATCTTCGCACAGCTCAAGCGGACCGACTACCAAAAATCAATCGGTCTGCTTTCATCCAACTCGAACGCTATCGATTGAATCGAGCAATTCGAGACTGCTCTGATTGGTCTCGGATTGGCTCCATTCTTGGATGGTCATGGTACTCCCATCATGGACCAAGCAGTTCGGTACATTGTACGTGCCACGCGCTCCACCGAGCTGAAAGACTTATACTTGGACTACTACGGCTCCACATTTGATAATTATCATAACATGAGAGCCAGTCTGCTGCGTCCAAGATATCCAGGTCTCAGCATGACGGACCTGGAAAGGCTTCGTTTCGATGGTTCTTGCGCCCCGGTAAAATTTTTCAGTCGCTTCAGTTGCCTCAAAAATGAGCTGGAACGGGCGCAAAATGGACCAACACCGGAACACATTCTGGTTCAGATTCTCCTAGGATCCCTCTCTGGCCAATTCATCCGCCTTAGAATTCTGTCTGTCACCTTCATTCGGGCGGGACTGGAAGGACACTACTCTTACAGAGAAGTCTTCAAATCCATGAACCAGAAGGAAAAATCGGCTAAAAACGAGCACTCGGGGAATTCTACAGAATTCAAAAAAAAAACCCCCCGATGTTCGTTATCGGACATACTGTCGATGAGTGCAGAAAAAAGAAGAGGGCCGCCGAGGCCAACAATAAAAAAATTGGCAACGTGGTCCTCCCCACTGACGAAGTCTACTCACCGGTGGAGGCTGTAAATGAAAGGTGTCCCTAGCATCGTGGACAGCGGAGCGGAGGTAACCACCACGGGTGATGTAGATCTCATACATGATTTTACCTCATCCAATCCCCACTCCGTAGTCCTCGATCGCCCTGATGGTAGCTCCTATCCGGTGGTGGGCATAGGAAGCCTACACATCTTGCTAGATGATACCTCACAAAAAGTCTTGAAGACACCGGTATACTTTAGCCCTGCTCTTAAAAATACACTAATAAGCACTGCAGCCTTAGCAAAGCAAGGGCTTCTCTTCCAAGAACAATCCACAGGTGCTTACCTCGTGAAGAAAGACAATGGTCCTGCGATCCCGCTGATCAGGGCGGGAAAATTAGCCGTCTTGACTGACAATCGATAGTATTGGGTATACTTCTCCAGGAAGGCCGGATTGGCCTGCGGTTACGTAAATGGTAACCCGAATCTCCCTTTGTGAGTTTTTGGGTCGGAGGCATCCGATATTAGATTCAGATAGCTGCAAGCTACTGGCCAACACATTAGTGCAGCATTAGCTACGTAATTTGCACGAATCATTTCGCCAGAATCGGACCCGAGATTTATTCCGGGATTCCGAGGCGTATGCGAGCGACCTTATTGGTTCCTCAATGGTTCTGACTTTGGCGTTAACGGGATAGGGGAGAAATGGCTGCATGCAGACTGTAGACGTATAAGATTGGTGTTTCGCACGGCGAAAAGATATATAGAAACAGGGGTATAGCCAAATCACCTCTTCTCGCAATAACTAAACTTAATATGGACACCAACAATCTGGAGCATTACAGTACTGAAGCTAACAAAATGAATACCGTGGTGTAGCCTGTATGAGTTTATACAGTCAGTAGTAGCAATATATAATTTATGTGCGTATTACAGCTAGGTGCTCACAGTCGTCTTTTCATAATTACTTTCAAAAGCACGGAAGAATCCCTTCGAAACCCGCATCCAATAGCTGCCATCTCCCCATTTACCCGGAAAACTTCAAAGTCTAGAGCTCAAAAGAGTCATAGATCATTTCATATCATTCTTGATAATGCACGTTGCCCTTATTGAAGAAAACCTTACTCCGCCTTTCATTAACTGTAAGCACCAGGCCTCATCATCTATTTCTTCTGATCTGATCAGGATCTGGTGACCCTTGTGGAAGCTGTAGTACATTAACAATAATTTATGGCAAAGCACAGCACTTGTGAGAGATTTTGCTACAGTGATTACGATAATATCACACATTTGGCCCCGTGAGATGAACATTTCCGCTTCGCTTCAATGCCATCACCTCGCTATCCAACTCTGACCCTCTTTTGACAACTTGGCTTCTTTTAGAACGGGGAGAAACCTCTCAACGACAAAAGTTGTTTGAATAAAGAAATTGATAAACCTATAATCTCAGATTACAATTTCTGCTGGTGAATACTTCCATATTCAGCCAGATGAGCCAGGTAGGAGATCGATTCTCGCTTTTGGAAAAGACTGCATCGAGGGAGGTGGTGGGACTCCACAATGCCGACCAATTGAAAGCAAAACTAATGCAGAGTGACACTCGCCTTAATAACATACAGTTCCCTCATTAAAGATTGGCAGAATAATTGGAGCATTTGATGCACTCTTAATATACCATAAGGCAGGAGCTAGAAAGTCTTCCATCCGCTGGTATGGTTGAGTGATTCTGATTCTAGCAGCATCTCTCGAAGAAAAGCATTCCTTGAAGCTGATATTGTACGGACCAAGGTCTTGTTTCAACAATAGCGCTTGTTTCGTGACCTCTTTACATTTTGCCTCAATAATATCCCTCTGCTGGTAATTTGCTTCTGTCGGATTGAAGCAAAGTTGCTTGAGTTTACAAAGTCGGAAGAAAGTCTGTTGTTGATCAACTTATCAGCTATAACTTTTTTATGAGCGATGGCTTTGAGTTGAGGTGCATTAGTAGTCATAAACACCTTTTTTGCGGGAGTGGTCCGGAAGTGAACAAGATTATGCAGGATAGAAGCTCCGAGTCAATGTGAAACATGAATTCTTCAAACTCATCTTGCACCTTTTTTTGGTAGCTTTTCACACAGTGACTCGAAATCGCTCTCTTCTGGAACTTGCTCGCATGAGAAAGCGATCTCTGAACTCTTCGCCTCATATTCTGAGGCTCTAAGTCGTTAAAAGAGTTAATCAAGACTTTATACTCCTTGAAAGTGTTGAGGTTGACGATTGGCATCTTGTTTCTCTCAACGGGTAATTTCTTGACTCTTGATTCTCTCTGTTTGCGTACTCTCTCCTCAAGCAGATTCTTTCTTGTCGATTCCGCCTTGGTGATTGAATTTCCCACCGAATGACCCATAATGAAAGTTAGTCTCAGGATGAGATGAAGGCGTTGGCTCGCTGTCCGCGGACTGCTCTATCTATCTTTGGAGTTGATGCTGGGGCTCATTATAACAGGACTGTGGATTTGGACCACCATTTATACGTTTTGAAAGAGAGTGGGGGATTTACCGTGATATCGTGGTTCTTTCCTAAAAGACAGCACGCCAGGAAAAAGGCGCATAATCCATGGATTTAAACCTTCAAGTCAGTGGGTTCTCAGCCTGACTCTAGAAAATAGGAACACGCATATACGCACTTCCCTACCCACTGCTATTAACAAGGAGCACGTATGGTTTTTTTTTTGTTTTTCGCCTGACGAAAGGATAGGAGGGGAACCCTCATGGGCGAACGGCATACCAACAGCCAAACAGTGTAAGACTCTTACCCACTAAACCCGCCTGCCCCCCTTTATAGCGGAGAACCCTTTGGTGACAGGTTTTAAACGGAGAAGGACGACCCCGGTAGGTTTTATTATGTAGGCGCTGTTTGTAGTTAGTATTTTCAATTGCTCACTGTAATCATGACGATAATCCTGACATTCTAAGATTATGACTTTTCCATGGATCAAACTGAATTGAGCTATCACGAGAGTGGTGCAAAGAAACTCCTGAGTGATTACAGAGCACTGCGGTCAATTTATTGTCGCTTTCAAAGTCTCAAACTGGAACGACGCAGTTATTATACACGCCCTGAACTAATTTGTGCCTGATATTTGGTTGGTATTCATACAGTCTAAGTAAAGATTGAATTGTTCAAAACAGTCTATTGATTCGTTTCCACAAGAGAAAAAGGATGCATGAACTGTGCAGATACTTGCATATCTTCTTTTGACCTGAAGAGCCTTATTCGAGACTATGGCCGAGCAGCAAGTTTCAGTTGACGATGACCAGACAAAAATCCTCAATCAAATCTACAAAAAGGCAAACTAATAGCCTCCCGCTTAAAGTACGGCAGCAATGTGTTTAGATACTTGGAGTACCACTAGAAGACATCTCGCCATTGACCATTTATATTCACGGGCTGTGCCATGTACAACTATGTTGTACTTTTTGAAACATCGCACACATCTCGTCCCGATGACCTCACCTCTTGTCAAGACTATTCTCCTCGATAAACAGAGTGCATATATAACCGAGAGCCATTGTGACAAAGCTGAATACGAAGGCGCCTCTTGACCCCGATCCGTACGCCCCCGTAACACATTTCTTTACATCTTCGGGCAAAGAATCTGCATACTTTGCACTCTCCAACGCCTGACGGATGATTTCTTTTGCCCAAGACGGGTCGTTTACAACTTTTGGGATAGAAGTAACCAGACGGTTTTTCAAAATATGCTGGAAAATAGCCGAGGCGGTAGCAACGCCTAAAGTGGACCCTGTAGCTCTGAAAGTGTACTGAATAGAAGTGGTTGAGGCCTGGAACTCCATAGGGACCGACGATATCAGCGCCAAAAGGGTGACAGTAAGCATGCATGTATAACCAGCACCAGGCGCAAAGAGAATAAGGTACTGGGTTAGTTTCCCAGACTGGGAACTCAAGAAACACACTTTAAAGAGTCCCACAACTGCAACAAGACCCACAACTGCATTCATCATGTAGTATTTCCCCGTTCTTCTCATGTACAGTCCAGCACCAATTGAACCAGCCGACATACCGACAAAACTGGAGATGAGTCTATTGCCGTTTTGCGTTGGAGAAAGAGCCAGCACTGAAGAGTAGAAAATGGGCACGTAGAACAGATAGGTGAATACGCTCATCGAGTAGAACCAATTGGCGAGCGAGGAAAAAAGCACGGTGCGCTGTGCTAGGAACTGCAAAGGTATTATAGGTTCCGGAGCCACAGAAAGCTCAACGTGGGCGAAAAGGGCTAAAAATAAACAAGCCAATCCACACAAGCCGATAAACGGCAAAGATGTATAGGCGAATTTTTGTCCTCCAAACGCGGCAGCCATCATGATACTCTGAAGTGCAATGATGAGACATGTGGAGCCAAGAAAATCGACTCTTTTTATGTTCTGCCTAAAGTCACTGGTGGAGTTAGTTGGCAGATTGAAAAAGAAGAGAAACGCAATGACACAGGCAAATGGAACTTGTCCGAAAAAGATAAACCTCCATCCCAAGTGGTCGGCGATAAGGCCTCCAATAACTCCGCCTGAGGCCGAGCCAATGCCGTAAAAAATATTTGTCATTCCCTGGTACATTCCTCTTTTCCGCAGTGGAACTATATCGGACATTGTGATTGTGCCCAAAGTAGCGAGTCCGCCTCCGCCTATACCTGTTATAAATCTTCCCAGTACAACCATACCGAATGAGCGCCTTGCGGAGATGAGACATCCTATTGCAAAGAAAGCGCAACATGTTATGAGTAGATTTTTCCGGCCAAAAATGTCAGATAGTTTCCCGAACAATGGTTGGAAAGCTGCGCACGAAAAGAGGTAGGCGGTGCCGATCCACGACATTTGCGAGACGGCATTCAAGTCGGAAGCGATTTCGCCCAGAAGCGTGGTTACGATGGTGGTATCTAAGGATGAAAGGAACGTGGATAGGAATAAGCTGCAAACGACGGAGTAGAACTCGGCAGAAGTCAAACGCACCGTACTTGGAGTGGTGAGCTCCTGTTCGTTGACAGCCAACACCACAGATGAGACGCTGTTCTTTCGGGGAGGGGAGTAGCTAAGAAGCGGTTCGTCTTCTTGCGACATGTTGAGAGAGTTCTACGGTGATGTCAAATTTTCATCGCATACATGTTATCTATGCGCAAACAACTTGCGCATAGATAACATCACGCGACTGATAGATAACGTGTATGCGGCATTATGCAAGCAATGATAACGAATAGTGGGCACAGACTGGGCACAGGTGATGGTCAAAATGGTAAAACGGACAGGAATAGACCGGGCGGTCCAGATCTAAGACTATAAAAGACACAAGAGGGACATAAAGGGGGGATCTCATGCAGGGTGGTGCCTGCATGATTATGCACCATCCTGCATGCAGGTGCATGCAGGTGCATGCACCTGCGTCTCGGCGCTCACGGCGCGCATTGCCTATCAGACAAGAATTTTCAACGCTTGGCATATAAATAACAAGGGTGCAATGAGAAAAAGTTAATGAGTTCAATAGAAAAGACAGACGGGGAAAACAGCATCGAACCAGTTGTGTCCTTTACCAAAAATGACATTGGGTCGACCAACGTTCTCAGCACTGTTATCTCTCCTTCTGGAAGAGAAGTCAAGGTCACGGGCCAAGTGGACGAGGCCATGAAATACGCTATCGATCACACAGACATAATTATTGACGAAGCAACCAACAAGAGACTGCTGCGCAAAATCGACCTCTACCTGTGTCCCGTTATGTGCTTTCTATACGCTTGCCAGTTTATGGACAAGACCACCAACTCGTATGCATCTGTTATGGGTCTGAGAGAGGATCTTCATATGGTGGGGGATCAGTATTCTTGGGCTGGTACCGCTTTTTATCTTGGGTACCTATTTTTCGAGTTCCCAGCTTCTGCTCTTTTACAGAGGTTCCCCGTATCGAAAACCGTTTCTATTTTCATTATAATTTGGGGGTTCCTCTTGTGTATGCATGCGGTTCCGCAATATGCCGGATTCATCGCATTGAGAACTTTGCTCGGTATATTTGAGTCTGCTGTTACGCCAGCTTTTGTAATTTTCACCTCCCAGTGGTATAGAAAGGAGGAACAATTTCTCAGAACGTCATGCTGGTTTGCTTGTAACGGGTTTGGTGCGATTATGGGAGGAGCTATTGCTCACGGTCTTGCTACTAGAACCTATTCCATCGAAAGCTGGAAGATTCTGTTCATCGTCACAGGTCTCATGACTATCGTTATGGGCTTTATCGTCATGGCTCACATCCCAGACACCCCGACGCAAGCTTGGTTCTTGACAGAGGAGGAGAAAGTGCTTGTGGTGGAAAGAATCAGAGATAATAACCAAGGTTTTGGTAACAAAAAGTTCAAATGGCACCAATTCCGTGAAGCTATGACAGATGTTACAACGTGGCTCTTCTTTTTCTTTGCCATTGCTAACAATATCCCCAACGGTGGTCTAACCAATTTCAGTTCCATCCTCCTGAAGGAGAGTTTCGGCTACTCTTCCACAGAGTCCCTTCTAATGAACATGCCCACGGGAGCTGTAGAAATCGTCGGGTGCATTCTTTTCGCCTACTGCGATAGATGGGTCAAACACAGAATGGCTATTGCCATCTTTGCTACAGTCATCTGCTTGTTTTGCTCCTG
The DNA here is from genome assembly GCA_030567395.1 of Citeromyces hawaiiensis. NCBI lineage: Eukaryota > Fungi > Ascomycota > Pichiomycetes > Pichiales > Pichiaceae > Citeromyces > Citeromyces hawaiiensis. Next base: position 8,466 of record JAJLSF010000081.1, read on the forward strand.
CCTGCTAGCATTTGCTGATAACAACCCCACCGCTCAACTGGCAGGATATTACTTGATGTATGTGTACCCTGTGGGGATGATCTGTGCTCTGTCGTGCTTTGCATCCAACACGGCTGGTCACACAAAGAAGCTCACCACCAATGCCATCTACCTGATTGGGTACTGTGTTGGTAACTTGGTGGGTCCCCAGACTTTTATCTCCACCCAGGCTCCCAAGTACAACGGTGCCAAGATCGCTATTGTTATCAACTATGTGGTATGTCTTGTACTGCTAAGTGCGATTTACTTCTACTACTGGATGGAGAACAAGAGAAGAGACAAAAAGGTGGCTCAACTGGATACCAAAGTTGAGAATTTGGAGTTTGCCGATCTCACTGATAAAGAGAATCCTCATTTTAGATACTCCCTTTGATTTTAATGAATTTGTTATTAGGATGTGGTCTCTATGCTATTATTTGCGTCATGAAGCAGAATGCTTCTCTCATCAACCCTCTTTGCTTCAGCGAGGATTGTGGTCCCTAGATATCTCTCTGATCGTGTTTGGATGTGGTCTTGAAAGACCCAACATATGATCAGTTATCGCTTGGAAAGGTTCCTGAGAGAAGCCGGCTAATTGAACTGAAAAAGGAAACACCCAAGGTTGGAGGAACCCAAGAAGCAATTTTTCTGGCTAATATAAATGTCTAAACATCGAATTTTGATCTGCTGAAGTGTATCTATGAAAAAGTACTTTATATTTAGTGATGGATCTCCTTTCCAAAGTCAATAGTTGTAACCATAGGGGTTGAGTGAATGGTGTACGGGCGTGAGCGTTACAGGGGTCTTGAAAAGAGTAAAAGAAGAGGAAGACGCTTCCTGCCTAGAAACGCATTTTTCCATGTTTCTGCCGGATCTATTTTTGTTGAAAAAAGAGGTAAAGAGCTAGGTAGTAGGGTTGATAGATGATATATTGATTTCCAGGTGTATAATAAGAATTGTATTTATTCCAGAAATGCCCTCACAAGCATATCTCAACACAAGATTTATAAAGCCACCCGTCTTGAAACACGGACCCAGGAGTCTAACGTATATGCGAGTGTTTGAGTGTAAAACCCGTGACGCGTAATGAAAGTGAACGTAGGTGAGAACCTCTTTAGAGGTGCGTCATCGACCGATCTTGATGTCTTCGGATGTATTTGATTAAAAGCATAGCTGTCGGTACCCGAAAGATGGTGAACTATGCCTGAATAGGGTGTCCCAATTGTCGATTTCATTAGCTCTGAGATCTCTCTAGAGATCTCTCAAAAAGGTCTTGACCAAATGATTCATCTCCCAACAGTCAAAAAACCAAGGGTCAAATAATCCTTAAATCATACTGTATTCAATGCACAGCCTCTATCGATAAATAACATTATTCCTTCCCCTTGCGTATAGGAACCACTCCGATGGCTTTCGTAGTTCATTGATAGGTTAAGATCTCCCAGGTTCTCTCTCTTACCACGAAAATATGTTTCCAACAAGCTTTTATCCTCAGCAAAGCTTCCTGTACTAGATTATGTGTACGTTACCTGCTAAATCTTTGATCTCTTGTTCACGGCTTAGAAAACATTATCCAATTTATAGAATTATAGATAAAAGTTGTAAATTAAAGAGTTCAAAGTGTTCTAGACCACCCTTCGAAAAAGAACACCTACGCTTTAAAACAGAACACGAGTAAAGAAAAAGAACGGGTTTTATTTTAAAAAACACTCAGATTAGAACGAACACTCGTGTTCTGACGCACCTTACTTCTTGCCACAGTTGTACTTTTTTGAGATCAATAAAAATAAAAGGTCGTGTAAAACTCGATGGGCTCAGACACACAAAACCAATAGATTGAATATATACGACAACGGATAAGAGTAGATAGATAAGTATTTTCCATAGAAAAGAAGAGCACAGCTCTTTCATCAAATGATGTGAGTGTTTTAGAGAGCTGAGCCATCCATTTTGAAAGAAATTGCTCCACTCGATCAGCCATCTCTCACTACATTCTACAAACAGAAAAAAAGAACCATTCCTTCATATCTACTCTTGATCGGGGGACGCCCCATCAAGTTTGGAAAATAAGAGGCACAAAAAAAGAAACTGAAGAAGAAACTGAAAAAGAAACTGAAGAAGAAAATGAAAAGGAAACTGAAGAAGAAACTGAAAAAAAAGAGGCATACACAAAAAACCATTAAAATTGACCATCTCGATATCATTCAGGATAATCACTCTGGGAGGCCTACTGGAATGATTGTCTTGGATGATTCGCCCAGGCCAAGAAAACCCGTACACCTACTGACCCTAGCTTTTTTTTTTTTTTATTATTATTATTGTAGTTGCCAGCTCTTAGAGCTGGCATTTTGCCCATGGCAGTACCGGTGTCACTTCTGAAGGCTAACATCTTCAGAATTAAGCCGGTACTGCCTGGGAAATCATGGTACCAAAAATAAGGGGAGGTATGCTGAAATTTTTCCCGGCCCTATATATATATATAATTATTTCAGATGAAGATGATGGTTTTGTATGCGGTAATGTCCAGTGTAAGTACAAAGATCAAAGACTTTAGAATGAGGTGTGACTAAGAGGTCACCAGATTTCAAATATGTCTAATGTATGTCTAATGTATGTGAATCGGGGAATAACAAGAACAAAAACTTGCCTTTAAGACAAACCGAGAGCCCTCCCAACTTCTTGAATTTTTCTTAATAGATGTCAGGGAATGCTGTTAAGGAAAGTTCAAAAATCAGAACAGCTATCAAGAAGGCGAAGATATGAATGCAGTTCTTTCCACATAAGTCTGACCTATATATATTTTGATCACAACTAACATCTTCGTAAAAAATATCTATTCTTGATCGTGAAAGTAATGTGTATATATGATTGACCTATTGAGGAAGTTGAATTTCAAAAATATAAGCAGATCCAGCTTGTTCTTTTTCCAGAACCCAGAACCACCTCCGGAGTAAGCCTAATGTGGCATAGAAATAGTAGACCAGATTTAATTCGATCTACTAGCCTGAAGATTTTGGCAAGTGCTACACTGTGATGCATTCTTATTGGGATTTGATAGGTGATGCGACAGTTCTGGATTTACCTGTATTGGGAATCGGAACTATACAACATCCTACGTATTTATACAGCAATAATTGTCACCTCACACCACCCGAAAGTTGTTCCTCTAGATAGGAGCTCTCGAATCACTTAGTAAGGGACATCTCGACTCATTTTATGCTGGCGTTATTAGCTGGTCTGGTGGAATGTGTCATGGTGAAACTATACGTTTGCGTACTTGAAGAAACCGGTCAAAAGGCTGGACCTCAAGGTTGTTGTCTACCCATTTGCTCTCTAGATGCTATATGGGTATTGTTCCACAGGATCCAGGGCAAGCAGTCGACTTGTAATTCGATAAGTTTGAAGACATTGGCCATTTCTTGGAAAATATACATCTTCATCCGGTTATCAAGCATTATACACAAGAATTTGCCTGCGGTGAAATTCACTCTACAGGTTTGGAAAGAGCAATTAGTGCACATCCTCACCAGCACCCACCACCTAGCAAATATATTTCCTGAATGTGATTTTCACGTATCGGGGTGGGCTTAAAGACCTTGAAATCCCGTATAATTCTGTCTAGAAAGAAGTTCTGTTTGCTTTTATTTTGGTAACGGACAAGCTTTATCTACTACTGTACAGCATAAATAGATTCTCTCACATGACACGGTATATTTGAGATCTGAAGATGGGACTGTTGTCGATTTAGTCAGGTGCTTCTTGTTCTGCAGAATGGTAGCGATGGCTACGGTTAAATTGAGTCTAGTTCTATATTTCTTCGACCCTGTGTTTTGAATGACTCTAAGAAGGCTTCTATTTTTATGGGGGGAGAACCATGTATTGTCGATTTAGCTCATGATAACGTAAGTTTGCGACTCTTTGATGCAATTACTTAAGGCAGCACTTTTAAATTCCTCATGGAAGGGACCTCAATACAGAAGACATCGCTGTCTCAGAACCATTTTTATTTATATAGCTCTAAGGGAAGTGACCGTTGAAGGTTCAGTTCGCCAACGATTACGTCGTCTCACGAAAGATTGATCTGGTCTCATCACTCCTTTCTAGTGATCTAGTAGTAATGTGAAGTGTGCATATCAAATTTGTCTCTTACGACAAGTCTTTTCTGAGTCGCTATTGAGCTTAGTTATCTGTATTGTTAATACGGGCCGGTCCATAGATTTGGTTCCCCTATGACCAGGCTATGATTGCACATTTTCGAAAATGCGCAATGTCTCTAGATACTTCACTCTGATATTTTCTTTGGGTATATCCAGTTTTCTAAATGTTTGTCTGGAAAAAAAGAGCACAAAAGCCCATCTGTATTAGTAGCTTTGATGGGCATG
>JAJLSF010000082.1:0-12621 GCA_030567395.1 Citeromyces hawaiiensis
ACTTACGAAGTGATCCACGGTCACTCTCTCTTGACAAATCTCTTCGCTCAATCAACCTGGCAGTATCGGATCGGGGAATACGAGCTTTGAAATACGTAGACTCGCAAATGGCGGACAGGATTCTGCAAAATATTATACCTATGAAGGGCCGAATGATCCACGACTCAAAGGGGAACCAGGAATCTCAGCTTTACGGCCTATTTGGTGAATCGATCAACTCCATCGATAGAAGGTATCTCAACACGCAACTTTTGGATGAGATTGACAAATTTGATTCCAAAACTGGAAAGGGGTCCATCTGGCTAAAGTTCAACCATAAACTTATAGACTTGAATTTCAATGAGGAGCATGCGATGCCCACTTTCTCTACACCCAAAGGTGACATCACTGATTCTTTCCACTTTATAATTGGAAGTGATGGGTCGCACTCAAGTGTGAGGAGTAGGCTGCAAAAACATCTCAGAATGAACTATAAGCAAGAGTGGGTAGATATGTGTTATATTGAGCTATCCATTCCTGCAGGAAAGAATGGGAAGTTTCCGATTTCTCCAAACCATCTTCACATATGGCCCAGGCACAGCTTTATGTTGATTGCTTTGGCTAATCCTGATGGGAGCTTTACTTCGACTTTTTTCGGGCCCTGGGACATGGCCAATGCTATCAACGACAAGGCTAAAGTGATTCATTTTTTCGAATCCAACTTCCCTGACGCTCTGGCTCTTATGGGAGAGAAGCACGTCGTTGAGGCATTTCTCAACCATCCAAAGGGCTCGCTCGTACAAGTAGAATGTAACCCTTACAATTTTCAAGGCAAGGCCATCATTATTGGAGATGCTGCCCATTCTATGGTTCCATTTTACGGTCAAGGAATGAACTGCGGCTTTGAAGATGTGAGGGTTCTCATGGAGACTTTGGACAAATATAAGTATGATACTCGTGTCGCATTTGACCAGTACTCTCTCTCGCGCCACGAGGACCTCAAGGCAATTCTCAAACTGGCGTTGGATAATTATAAGGAGATGTCGCACGATGTTGTATCTCCTAAATATCTTTTACGGAAGAAAATCGACACTTTTCTAGGAAAGGTGTTCCCAAGGTTGTGGGTCCCTCTATACACGATGGTCTCTTTCAGAGGAGACATCTCGTACTCCAGAGCGGTGGCGATCGAAGAGAGACAGGAGAGGGTGTTTCAAAGATTTCAGTATCTGTTGTTGGGTGGTGCGTTGTATGTGGGGCTCAAGGTGTACAAGTGTTTCAAGAACAGTATGTAAATTTGTGTGTGATGCAGATGAAGATTAGACCATGCCATGATGAAAAGAGATTTGTTGGCCAACTGGATTTTACTGTGCTCAATGCAACTGTAAGACAATATTTGGACTTGACTCATATTACTTTATTTAGAGAGAAAATTGTTTAACTGCATCCCCGTGATCAATGAGAGAAGTTGGTGACTTTAGTTTCGGGTAGCATACGAGATAGAGTCATAACTTGAACACTATAGGAGTGTTATCACCTCATTTATGGACCTGAAGTGACTATAGAGTTCACTTGATCCAAAAGTGAGATTGACTTACTGGCAAGAAAAGACCCAAAGAAGTGGGACGCGTCTGAACGCGTTTTCCCATCTTAACGGCCTTTTCATCCATACACCACGTCCTGTGTTTTGAAGTTCTCCAAGGTACCACAGCCTTGTTGTAGCTCATGAAATAGGAAATCCCTGGTATCCGTATAATTGTTTCAAGAACTTTATAGCCGACCGAGATTTTCTTTAAGCTGGGATTATCATATAACAAAACGCAGATACCACAAGTTGACCTTACTTGCCGTGCAGGAAATGGGCACTTTTGGAGAGTTTATTATACACCATTATAGTTGTTTTATGGAGGAAGCCGTAACCAGCAGAAGGATATGGTTATTTACAGATATTACATTGTGCCATGAAAAGACAACCCGGTAATATAGCTCAAAAAAGCGGCTCGACTCTCGGATAGTTGATTTGTCGCGAGAAAGCTCATCATGCACGCTGTGCGGCTCAGATTTCAGATTTTTGAGTGATTGTAACGCCAATGTCAAGCGCATACTTCAAATCTAACAGTCATGCAACTGTCTTCTGAAATTGTCGAACTTTGTTTCCTATTACTTGATGCTAGGGATGTTCTCACCAAAATTGAAACGCTACATAACGGCCCCGCGGATAATGAAGGTCAACACGACAGAGTTTACGGTTGCGAGGAGCAATTCGAACTCGGCTTGAGACAGACTGGTTCAGAGAATCAGAAAAACAAATATGCAACAAATCGTGCTTTCAGGAGATCTGGAAACATCTATACCCTTTCCGCTTGGCTGTTAGTGCTCATTATGGAGCTTTGCATCCAAAAGAAGGATGTCAAACGTATGAGGCTAATGATGAGCTTGAAAGCTTCAGAGACACAAGGGTGGACACGAGAAAGCTTGAGCGTGCCAAACAAGCTAAATAAAGCATTGACGTACATTGGTATCCCTACTTCGGCTATAAAGGGTTGAGCATCTGCACGATGTTGCAGAAGCTTCATTCAGATCGGGATGCCAGACCCGGCGTCCAAAAACGCCCAAGGGAGTATCGTCCTTTAGCTGTTTTGATCAATGCTCAGCTGGACAGAACTTACAAAACGTTATTTACAGGAAGGCTTACAAAGGATGAGGCCAATCTTGCGAGGTCACTAGACGAGGCTGCAGATGTCTCGCTGGAGATACTAACAGCTGTTACTCTATCAAGCACCAAGATCCATGGAGGCCCTTACATATCAGGAATAAGCCGGCAACCATTAGTGCATGATGTGAAGCGAATCCACTCAAGGAAAGACATTCAGGGAGATGTCTGAGTGAGATTTGCGTTCCTGGCTTTACAGATTCTGTAACAGATGCTATTGCTGGATCTAATTCGATTAAAACGATTGAAATAACCAAGAGCGGATGCCCGCAGTTCAAGATTGACTAGGGCTTTGACTCGCTGATTAAGTCTGTCAAATAAACCTGCAAAGGCGATACTCCAATGCATGGACCAGGAACCACCTTTGAGATTTGCCGCTCTCGGAAAAACTGAAGACGCTTGGCCACAATGGAGGTTGGCTGGAAGCTCGACTCTTTGTTTGATCCTGTTCAAGGGTGCTTCAAGGAAAGCGCTTTATCTGAGGAGCTTTTGCTGCGTCCTGAGCTACCCACTGCGGAGGAGTTTTGGACCTCAATAGAGTATCTCGATCTGAGAGAAGAGGACTTCAATTGTGCTCCTTGCCCTCCATCTACGGGCGCTCGTAAATCGGTAAATGCTGTATCATCCGGCCCCTCATCACCAGTCAAAGGAAATGACGATGAATTTGTTTCGCAGGAATCAGTTGATTGGGAACTGAATTCCCGGACCGGCTCTGGAATCTCTCAGTTATGAGGGATCACCTTGTGATGATGAAGTACATGCATCAACCGATGAAGAGATGCAAGAGGTTGCAAGAAAGCGGAGATATCAGGCCTTTCGAGAATGCTGAACAGAGGAAACATCATTTTGCTTCGGAGTCTGGTTTTTTGACGTTCCTTGATAACCTGGAAAAGGAACCTGAGTTAGAGCCTGGGTTGGTGACTATAAAAAAGCAAAAAGGCTCGCAATTGGATCAAGTACAAAGGCAAAAGGCTCAAGTGTGTTTTGGAAGGATTTAAACTCGAGATTGCATTGGTGGTAATGGACCGGCTAAGGACTAGAACGGAGCGATTTTGGACAAGCACAAAAGCCACATTTGATGGCTAAAATTGTACAGAGGTCTGAAAAGGTGCTCTGACATCGAGTCAGACAAAGCTGTTTATCATCCTAAGTATAAGAGTTTTTGGGCAAATATTTCCCTGGAAAAGGTGATAACTGCTTGAATGACGAGAGTGTATTAAATGATTGGGACCATGATCAGACAAAGTTTATTTTTCAAAGCTGAGGGACTTTCGGGGGAAGTCCACGATGGAGGAAAAAAAAAGTGAGTCGATCAACGTTGAAAACAAGTATGGATGGATGTGCTTTAATGTAAGTTCTCTTCATTGCTTGATATGTGCTATGATATAATAAAATTCTAGAGTTGAAGGTAGATCAAAATGATAAGGTGAATATTGTTCTGTCGGTGCAAAGATTATTTTGCTGCTCGACACGAGCTGTACGTATAACGCATAAAAAATCAGAGGTAATGGACTTCGGAACGCTTAAAGAGAAATCCCCAAATAAAAGGCAGCATTCTTTACTACGCCTTTATGATTCCGAATTTCACGCTGGAACCATTTTTCAGAAGGTGAATTCCAGAAGTTTACTGCTATGCTCCGAAAAGTCTTGTCAAGAAATAATACAATCGGACTCGGTTGTGACTTGTGAGGGTTTACAAAAGTCTTCCCGATTCTGCCATCCATCATCCCCTAACAAAATGGTAGATTTCAGTTTCTGATGCAGAATCAGACTATATGGCCTTGGGTGAGAGGACAGTACGGCTGCACTAAGCACGATTCTCTTTAAATTCGTTTCTACCTAAAGAACAGAAATTGAAACCCTTCAAAGTATTTTCTTTCTCACTTTGAATCAACGATATATAAGAGTGAATCAGCTAGAAAGGAAAAGACTCTTTGGTAAAACGCCACAGGTGACGCAATCATTCGATAGTTGGCTCAAAGCTGATGAAACAGATATTATGTCACTATCTTGGAACTCACTCCAGGTGATGATGCTATTACTCCGAGGTACACCTTCATGCATGGTTGATGGAATGGCTTCATCTGTAAAATACTTCAACTTGAACAAGGCGTTCAAGGATCACCTTTTTCGTATTATCAGCCATAATCCGGGAAAAAAATGAGATGCAACTTCGGGAAAAGAAAGGACGGCCATGGCTTATTTGAATAAGAAAACCCTCAAGATGTAGAAAAATTCTCCCTTGATAAATAAGAGCTCCACCGTACTAAGACTAGCCTGGGAAAGAGCTTAAAAAACCTCAGGACATTTGCATAGAAGGGGTTGGCATATAAGCATCCATATAGTAGGCACAGAAGAGTGTGAGTTGTAGAAATAAACTCTCTTAGGAATATCACGATCAAGAGCTCTTCTGCTCCCCTCGCTTGGCTCAGTCGCAAGTCAATTTAATTATATACATCATGTAAACTGCCTGGAAGCGCCTCTTACGAGCTCCACAACCTTCCAACCGTCCGTCTCCTTGTTGTCAACCTCCTCAGGAATTCTAGTGAGAACCATGGCGTACGATGACATCATAATGTTTTCCTCTGTTCCTGCCGCAACTTCACCAGTTTTCGCCTTACGGTACAGGTTGATTTCCTGCACTCTGCAACCCACCACAAGCACGGGAACGTTATTTGGAGGGAGCAGCTTGCTAGAAACAACGTCCACTCCTCTAATATCGAGAATCTTGCCGTCCGAGAAAAGCCCTTGCTCTTTAAACTGTTTCTGCTGAGCAGCTACAACGTTAAAGGGAGCTTCGCTGAGCCACAGTTTGAGCACTTTTTCGTCTCCCTTAATATACGCATCCAGCACTTCTGGCACTATATACTCTCTCAGCTGTCTATGGAAGTCGTACAAACGGAACGAAGGGTCAATTTCACGGAAAGCACGAATTACTTTAGCGCTTTCTGATTCCGTAAAGAAGAAATTTCCAATTTTTTCAAAGACAGTTCTCACAAGAGAAACGAGCCCATTTTCGCTTTCGTCAAAACGTATTCTCAAGTCTGCCAAAAACCGACCAATAGGATGCTGCGGAGATAAGAATTTCATGCGTTCCTTTAAAGAAGGCCCCTGTGGCTTGTGGGAAGTGACAACAAGTGCATTTCCAGCCTCTTCGTCAGACTTGACAACCTTATGTCTAGACGCACTCTGAAGTTCGCGTTCCCTGCGCACTCTACGTTCTTCTTTAGTCTCAAAACCTCCATACCTCGAGGCCGATCCATCGTCGATGACTGAACTAACTTCTTTATACGCTTTGGTTTGACGCACAGGATCTATCGCTCTATCTACAACTTCGGCCGTTTTGTGCACCGTATTTCTGGTGGCTTTTCCAGCTGGAGAGCTCCATGCCTTGTATGCTGCCGTCCCTACAGCTTCTGCTGTTCTTTGAGCAGCTTTTTCAGCAGCAGATCTTCCCTTTTGCGCTCTATCGTACGCCTCCTTTGCCTTTTGGAAAGCCTCCGATCCCTGCAGTCTTCCTGACTCGTCCTGAAGAGCTTTTATGTTGTCCTTTAGTTCGTCGCTTTTCTTCCATTCCGTCTTGAACGTTTCATAGAAAACCTGCATCGGCGATTTGGGATTCTGCAAAGCAGAAGAGGATGTCTGGAACCCTCTGCCAAGGGCAAGTCGACTCGGGCCGAGTAGTTTGGTGCTCCTGAGCATTTGGAGTTTTTCAGTGGTGCAGGGAGGTGGAAAAAAAAATAAAAAAGGTGGTGGTGACAAAATACTGAACCGATGCGGATGTGTGGAATGCTGTAGAGAGTGATTCAGAAACTTCAATATTTCCTGCTCAAGGCTTCTCAGCGTGACTTTTTGAATAAATCATTTTTTTATTAAAGCAATTTAAAAACGTAATAGTGAGATGAATGAATGATGGACAGAATTTCAGTGTACACGAGAGGCTATGTACAGTCCGAAGTGAAGGAACAATAGGTCATCTAGAGAATTCTTTTGACATGGGCGAAAATCCCCCATGGAGACGGTTGTCTATCTTCCCTTTAGAAAAAATACAGCAGAGAAAAGAGATTTTAGATGCTGAGCCGATATCGAAATTCCTTGCAAAATGATGGGAAGTGTATCGGTAATCCCAAAACTGATGCAGAAGTTGATACTTTTCTTTTGAGAGTTCTAATGTATATTTCTGTCACTCAAATTTATGTATGTACAATCTTCCTAATTTATACTAGTGAGCTTTCATCTGCATAAAACACATTTGTAGCTGCCAGTCCTCTTCATTAACTTTCATTCGAGTTAAACATAACATTAATGGAATGGCCAATTGGAATGGCTTTGCCAACATAGCGATGAGCTCATCAAGCGTATAGCTTAGTTAAAGACTCTTCGTTCGACGAACAACTAGACATATCACCGGAGATGGAGTTTGTTATTGTTGAACTCATACGAGGAGACTCGGTCAGGAGTGCTTTGTAGATTTCCCTTGTCGAGTGGTCCATTCAGATCCATTCAAATGTCCCCGGCAAAAGCTTATAGCATCGTGATCATTTCAAATCATTTTGTTTGTAACGGGGCATTTCTGATATGCTCTTAAACCCTACGTAACAGCGGATGCTCGGACTGTCCCTAAAACAGCGCAATACGTAAACACGTGCTCTCCCCTCTCATTGTAAGCCACACGAGGCACGTATGGTATTACTATGCAGACGCTTTTTCTGTATGTGCGCTTGTGCGTTGTGATGCAGAACCAGTTTTGACAGCCAGAATTGTGACATCAAGTTGGTGCAAAGACTATCCATCATAATCGGGATGTCTAGCTTCGAAACGCTTACTCTTAGCTTCCAGCCGCCGCGCAGTCAAGCGCAGGCAGCCATCGGCTAGGAAAAGAAGTTAATCACTGTAATGATCCTTCCGCAGGTTCATTTCCCGAGAAATCCATCTCCAAAGCAGCCCGAGGACTTTGATCAGCCGCACGACGGAACCATCATTGACGGCGAGCTTGTAATGAGTAAAAATCCCTTTACGGGAGACAAGGAACTTCCTCACCAAGGGAGATTCGGGTTGCCCTTTTCGTAACCGCAGGCCAATCCGGCCTTCCTGGGGAAGTATACTCAATACTATTATGTAACCCCATTGTGCTGCTCCACCCCTTGTGCAATTCGAGATGGTTTAAAAACACCCCCTGCATCCTATTCATGAACAAGGTTGATCTTTTCGAAAAGAAAATTGCACGGTCACCCATAAGACCTGGTACCCTGCCGATTCGTTTTTTGTGTGATAGACAAATGAGTGATTATATTATCTTACATAAAAGAAGATTGGAAAATTTCAATTGCCAACAAATGTCAAAAACCACTGTATATATGGCTCACTTTTTCCCTGACATCATTATCGAAGGTGGCGGGTCTAGACTCTTTAAATATGCCAGGTCGACAAGTGCCAGGATTATTGTCAAAATTACAGTGAGTACATCAATATCATAGACCACAAACAGTGCTTACATAGTAAACAACTCCCGGAGGCGGTGGGGTTATGGCTATATAGCTGTTTATAAGCGAAGCGTGTGTGTACGGCTGAGACAGCGGAGAAACCTCTTTCGGAAGCGGTACCCATTGTGTAACAAACGACAGTGGAGATTCAGCCACTTGGGCAATTCGCCGATGAGCGTGTATTCCGGCACCTTGACTCCACGTTCGGCTCATCCCGCATCGCCACTTCTGCTTACCAGAAATGGCCCACTAAAAGCTCTTCATTCATATGTCCACGTTCAATTAAGCAACATAGTGATTTGCTCGGCCTGTTCCAGCGTTGAACTTGTTGTAGAAAGAGGGAGACACAAACTCCTTGATGGGTGATCTGAGAAGCAGCAGAGCGCCTTGATTCTCATCGGCCTCCCTTATTTGTTTGAGTGACTCATCGATCCAACTTATCTCTGCGCTCACTCTAAACGCAAATTTTTGGGGATAACTGCACACAACGTGGCTCGAATAGCAAAGCTCATTTGCAATCCATCTACTAGTTCCAGCTATATATCTTGCCCTTGACCCCGGCCCCACAAACCTTTATCTCGCGACACCACTCGCTGTTTAGAACTTGTTTGCCAGTTATTCGCCGCGAAGGCATAGGGTCAAGGATAGAGTGAATGACGTTTCTGCATCTTGCCCTTTTCAAAGACTCGATCGGTTCGTATCCCTCTTAACCAGGAGCCATAGGTTCAAGATTGACTGAGAGGGTCCGCACGCCTCAAACGACTAGTATGACAAACAAATACAATCTCAAGTGAACGATTCGTCTTGCTGCATATTAGCTTTCTACCCGAGGAGGGTTCTCAGGAGAGCAGTTCCCATACCGTATTTTAGTCCCAGAAGAAGGTCAGCCATCCGACCTAAAAACCAAGCTGCGCTGTAACCAACAAGAAAATTAAGCGGCACTTGTAGTTTCTGGATCAGGCTTCACAAAGTCTTTGAAAAACGGTGTATACCAGCCATAACCATCCCACGCAACATTCAAGTCGCATGCAACAAAGACGGCGGCTCATACATATTGTGCTGATTAACAACATTTTGACTCGGAACACGGCACATTGTTCATAACTTCGTATCCATATATCAGACTACGCTTGAGTTTAAACACGATTTAGACTGTCTCCCTCATTTTAGTCGCCACCAGACATCGTTGTAATACAAAATTCGAGAGGAAACTTGAAAGAGCACTGATGTACTTCTTTTTGGGGATACCTCCGCCAGTTGTCTTGTACTGCATCAGCGACTGCAACAGCAGGACAACGTTAGCGATGAATAAATTAGCCTCAATAGCTTGTCCTTTCAAGATTCCGACTCAAGCAGTTGAAGCCGCCATACTATCTCCATTGAGCCCTCAGCTTATTATCTTAATTATCTAAGTCGTCAATATCCATAACATATGCTTGTCCATATGGCCCTGCGAGATGTCTCTCGAGCCAATGCAATTGGCGAATTATTGTCTTTGTCAGCATCTTCAAGAAGAGAACCGATGGGGGGCCGTATCTTCGGCCTTCTTGCCGGCTGGTGAGCTTAAACGTTTTTTACGGTTCTAATGGAGTGGCGCAAATGAAAATAAAAAGAGTATATGAAAAGGCCATGTTTAATAACTTTTTTCGGCACTAGGGTATACTCGCATTCACTTGATGGGATGCAGGATATGCACGCTTCATACTGTGATGTAAAGGATAAATATACACGTTCATGCACGGAAGACGGATTAACTTCATCTAGAACGTTTGTTCTAACAATGTTTCCACGACCTATGTTTTAGTCAAGAAATAAATCCACATCTAGTGCGCCGTTTAGCATGAGTCTATCGCTGTGGGCAAATGTCCTGATGATTCTCATCTCTGACATTGCTGCTCCAGTTCATGCGATAGATGCATCCTCGTTTTATCACCCTTTGTACTTATTGAAGAACCCCTATCACTCCATAAGGACCTTTATACACTCAAAATGTGATACTCTATAAGGACCTTTATATACTCAAAATGTGATATAATAATGCTTCAGCGAGATCGTCAGTCTCTTCGGAGTCCGCCGTAGCCATAGCCATATCCAGGGCGCCCTTTTCTTCAGGGTTTGGAAATGCGACAGTGGGAAAATCAGGATTTGGCTCAGCCTGTTGATCTACCACTAAAGCCTTGGTGTATCCACAAGCTTCTAGAACCTTCAAAACAGGCTCCTTCCCAACACCGTGGATAGGCGTATACACAACAGTCTCGGTGGGCATAGGATGGCGAAATAAGTTCTCAACAACCGTATCTATATACTTTGCCTGCGCTTTTTCAAGACACTCAATAAGCAAGCCGCTAGATCTGGCACTCTCAAGTAATGCTTTGGTTTCCCAGGAACCTGGGAGAGGGTTCAGATTGTGCAATTCTTAAACAACCCCGGCAGATTGGCCACCTCCACTACATCTTTACCCAGGTCCTTCGTGGCTAGAAGCTTCTTCTTCAGGTTGGGGAAAATTGTACTCTCAAGCGTCGAGTTCATCGCATCCTTAAACTCACTCTGCCCAGAACAGGGCTCGAGAGTGTAGAGTAAAGTAATCTGTCTTAGCACCTGCTCTAGACAAGGTTTCTCCACGGACCAGTCCACTCTCTTGGCTAGTCTAAATATCAAATGGGGCTGATGGAAGGTGTGTAGCCATTCAGTAGTAGAGGAACAGCATACGCAGGTCATGTGCCTTAGAACCATGGTAAGTACTCATCAAGCATCTCTGACATGTCACTGAGAAGTTGTATCATCACATCTATAGTTGGCGGATCTGCGTAGCGAGACATAAACTGTTTGTTGTCGTAAAGAGACTTTATAAGTGGCCTGACGAGCAGACGGTCGTCGAGCTTGATTTTGCCAAAGCTGGAGAAGTCGCCCAGTCCCAGCTGGTAGAAGTAGAATCCGCCAAACCATTTTGCAACCAGCTCTTGAGGCGTGGATATTTCGTGCAACGAAGCGTCAGATATATTCACCGTCCCCTTTAGCTGTTTCTTGAGATTAATGTGGCCCAAGCCGCCTAAAAAGGCTGGAATGTGAATGCTTTCTCTGCCGATTCCGTGAGATCATTCTTCTTTTTATTGTACGTCTCAAGCTTTTCTATGTATTCTTCTGGCATGGTGCCATGTGCATGCAGTTTAGTGGACAAGATGCACCTATTGAAGGATTTAGCTCTTGTCACGAGCCGTAATCCTGTAAAAGTATCCTTTTTGAAAGTTTCAAATCCTTGCTTGGCTCCTTGTAAAGGCAACCTTTCTCATGCTCTCAGAGATGAGCCATGCGTTCCCTAAACATACTTTTTCATTGTTTGTCGGGCATTGCTCGGTATAAATCACTCGTTTTTATTCAGCACCTTTGGAGATAGATGCACTAATGCGGCTCAGTTGATATAGCTGCGGCTGTAAAACAAACCGATCAAGTGTCGATTCTGTCAAGAAGGGTTGAGGGCACCATCTGATCGAGGCTCTAGACAACATTTGCGAAATAAAGTCAGGCATCAACTTTTGCCCAGCTAGCATGCTTACAGCTGCTGTTTTCCAATGCTCGCAGATATCATTTGAGATTCAAAAACAAAAATATCTCTGAGAATGACGTTCCATGAAAGTCTTGTACCGCTGTTCTGGTGATCACGCCGTAAGTGGGCTTTTTTGAAGCCCCACACAGTGTGATTACTTTCCCGATGGGATCTCCTTATTTAGAAGCAGATTTTTTTCTACTTAAATATGTTAGTATCACGCGGAAAGAAAAAGAAAAAAAGAGAGTCCCGGAAATATCATGCACGATCATGCACGCTTATGTAAGTTCCCCATCCGGGAGCCTGCATATTTTGGACCCTTGTTTTTGTGTACTCAGTTTAGCACCACACACAATGCAAAATCAATACGCTGTTAAACACCACCAATCCGGACCTGAAGCTCAATTCAACTCCTCCCCGGGAGAAGGGAGGGGGCACAAACCAACTGGGACCCCTGGACGTCAAGGGGAATCCCACGTTGGCAAAGATGCCCCTGTTAAGCCCTTTGAGGGAGGAATGAAGCCGGTTTCAGCTCCAAAACGCTCCATCAAAACTGTGGAATCCATTGTGAAGAAGCTTAAGCCACTGCCCAAGTTTCCGATCAATCTAGTCGGTGACAATGATGCTAGCCCCAACTCTCAAGGTTTCGACGTGCTGGTCCCAGAAGGGAAAAAGGATTTAATCCCCGTAATCAACTGGGCAATGACAAGCCACCTTTTCTGGTTTGTCGTC
Organism: Citeromyces hawaiiensis; assembly: GCA_030567395.1. Taxonomy (NCBI): domain Eukaryota; kingdom Fungi; phylum Ascomycota; class Pichiomycetes; order Pichiales; family Pichiaceae; genus Citeromyces; species Citeromyces hawaiiensis. The sequence goes on from JAJLSF010000082.1 coordinate 12,449, forward strand.
GTCCATAAAGTTGGAGGATTGGCGCTTTCTAAGGATCAATTCGATGCCTTGAAGGAGGAGGGAAAAGGACCACTTATCCCTCCGCTGTCGGTTTTGAGGGAAAGATCATCTCAACCTGAGTTTGTCCCTTGTACCGAATTGCCTTTGGCCGTCTTGAAAAGTAAAGTTGTACA
>JAJLSF010000083.1:0-12529 GCA_030567395.1 Citeromyces hawaiiensis
GAAAGAAGACGAATGTTGAATCGGGAGAGTCAAAGAAGGTATCGGAAAAGGCTTCAACAGAGATTCGGTGCCGTTCTTCCTATTCCTATGTCTGTTTCGGATCCATCAACTGCCGAAGAGACTAAAGCTTTGCCTGAGTCTCTGCCTCAGTCTCTGCCTCAGTCTCAGCCTCAGTCTTTATCTCAGCCTTCGCCTGCTCTCTCACCTACTGCTGATGATGCCGGTGTAGTTCAAAGTAAACCCCATCAATCACCCCCTGTCGACTCTGTCATCCCTCAACCTCAGTCGTCAGATTTAGTCAGCGCCTCCATTAAGCCACAGCCAAACTCAGAGACTCCTCAACCCGAGCCAGCTGAAAAGCTTCGCCAAAGCCCGGTACAAACATTCTATACACGTCTCAGTCAAGCTGTTATACCTCCTCAAGCTTGCACAGTATGCGAAGAGCTCTTCCCCGGGTCAGTAATACAGCGGTCTGGTCTTTGTCGCCGTTGTTTCGAAGAAAAAGATGCAAAGTTATCTGACGAAAAGGCAACTCCTAAGGACATACCGGCTGACGAAACCACTTCTGAGACTGTTGTAACGGATCCTGTGGGGATATAATCAGGCTTCGCGAATATGAAAGCTTTGAAGGAGAGTCATGGTCTCTGGTTATTGTAATGTTGCGAAAAGTATCGAATTTATTGCAACCGGTAGTTCCAATGTACTACTGCAAAGAGAGTTGACAGCTCGCCTTCGTTTTATAGGTGATGTAGATGTATACGACGGTGGTTGTTTAGGATGAGAGACGTGTGCGGAACGTTCTACTGCTCACTTTTGGCATTGCTCAACCAAATTCCTCCACCAACTATGTCTATAGGGAGTATGGTCTTTGCCAGCATCTGCAGATCGGTTTCTTGAGGAAGCTGGAAGATGTAAGACGCGGCTTTACAAGTAAAGTGGTGTTTTCTGTTGGGTGGTGTTGCGCTTAAAGTTTTCGATTCCGGGGCATTAGGCTCCATCCTGAGTTAGGAGATAACTGTTTTCGGCTGATGCATTTTGATTCAGTCAATCAGTGTCGAGCCGGGAACCCTGCTCTCAATTGAGCCCCTTTATTTGATGAAAGCTTAGAATTGGCGATGAAGCCTGCAGAGCACGCTCGTTGGACGATCTACGTGTGGCTCGGTTTATGTCCACAGCAGGTGTTTGCAATAAAGGGTGAGGAGACAGAGGATATGTTGAAAACGGCTGCAGCTGACTTTAAGCCTCGACGGATTAATGACTTTATGCATAATCAAAGACTGGCCCAGACATCAGTCTTTCATTTCTTGAGAGTAGCCAGATGGTGTACGGGCGCGAGCATTGCATGAGCCTTGCAGGTTCTTCCCTTGGTCTCAAGTTAATCCTACTATTTGTTTGATTCCACCCGAAAAACAATCACTGCAGAGAATTGAAGAAGGCTACAGAAAAGACAGATTGGAGACTCTTTTTTTCCCATCGCCTTGTGTCTGCCCTCCTTTTATGAGTCCTTGATTACTTTTAATGACTCTGCTGAAACAGATTTTTTCCAGACAAGACGATTGAAAAATAAAATATTCATCCCGTCTCACCCTTTTGCAAACGGCTACAGCTGTCGACCATATGAAATCAGGCTGTCTTGGGCATATGGTCAGAGGAAACATCTCACTGACAAATGGCCAATCTCAAATCCTCTGAGTGATTCAGCCCCAGGGTCTCCAGAATCTAGATCAGATCAGATCTTCCCGGATGCAAGGTGAACAATTATGTCAAAAATAGCTCAAACCTCAAAAGTATGTAGTTGGCTTGATTTACTTAAAAGATATCCTAGTACTTTGGATGTTGGAATTGCAAAAACGTGCAAAGACGTGCATAATACTGCATAAGTCTGATTTCTCAGATCCGGGAGATCTGATCTGATCTAGAACTGGATCTGGTGACCCTTAAGCACAAGCTCGTGAGTGAGCACGCTACTGCAGATTGTATATTTCAACGGCAAACAACTGGAGGGATCGCAACAAAGATTGATATTGTTGGAGAGATAGTATAAATTAAGCAGATATCAGGGCACAAAGCGGTCTCACTCTACAGGATATACACGCTGTTAATACTGTGATGAACGAAATGCACGTTCATGCACTGATGACGGAACGGTTTCATCTAGAACGTTCGTTCTAACAAGTATTACTAACAAGGCATATTTACACCTTAAAGCCAGTCGGTGGGCCAACAGTTTAAATAGAAGCTCATGAGACACGAAGGCTTTAAAAGCAAGCGCAAAGCCTCTGTGAGAAAACCAATCTGAGCAAGTATCTCCAGTTTTCTATCAGTTTTATGCTCTACTGCAGGATGCGTTGCATAGCCCGCATAGAAATTCTGTTAGGGATACTGCAAAGAGGGTAAAGGTCGCAACAAATATACACGCTCTCCGAAAATGAATATATTCGTCAAAATAGGTTATATTGAGTTATTTTATAACATTTATCCATCTAAAAAAAAGGTTGCATTATCAGGTGCATGAACTGTGCATGAACTGTGCAGATACTTGCATACAAGTGGCTCTGATAATGAGTCACACCTTCTCGAGGATCAAACCCTTTCATAAAACAACATATACGCCGCCTTTCCATCCTTCACCATGTTCGACGCCTTGTACTCTGTCACTTTAGTATCGCTGATCCGCCAGTAGGGGTACTTTACGCTACTGGAAAGCTTTTTACGCTTGTCAGTGAACGCAACATCTTCCTTTGACTTGACGTCTAACAAAGTTGCATAATCGTGCGGCGAGTAAACGCCCGATTCAGGGTCCTTGTAGAAGATGGGCTTGCGCTTATAACACTCATAGTGTCCCATGGTGTGACTTCCCTGGTGCCTAATGACAGCACGAAGCTTGTACTTGTACGTCTGATGCAACGACAACGAAGAGTCGAGTTGCGCAGTAACGCCGTCTGAGCTGGTGTTATCGAGCTCCTCTTCACTCGAATCGGGACCAGAATCTTGGTTCTTCTCCTCCTCCTCCTCGGTAGAGTCGGAAGCAGAAGCATTCTCGTGGAAGGAACTCTCGTCCTTTTCGTAGTCGTTTAAAGCAGAGGGCTTAAAGTCGTCAACAACCACTTGCTCGCTTTCCCGCTTCTCCTCCAGCTGGCGAACTTGTTGACTGAGACTCGGGTCGATCTCAAGCTTGAGGGTATCTTCGAATTCTACAGTACACGGATTTCTCAGGACTCGAGTAGAAGAAAAAATAGATCTAGAAAGATGAATCGCAAGTTCCTTTGGAGGCTCCACCATGCAGTCCAATTTGCGTACGGTGGACTTGACCGATTTGATATCAAATGCGCCATCTTTATAAGTTTCAATAAAGTTTTCCAGATCTTTATCTGCGATATCGTCATTGATTTTCCCCTTTGAGGCGATTTCTCGGAGCTGGTCTATAAATAGGCACTTTGAGCTCTTTTTATCCTCTCGCTGCAATATCGCGTTAACCTTACACTTAAGACATGAGTACCCATCGATAATCTCTGCCTGATTTGACGCTATAAGCTCAGTAAGTGTCACCTGCGGTGTCTGAGGCAGGGGAAGCGATATTACCGCCATTGGAGTGTAATTTATATCTGAGTGACCGTTACAGGCGAGGCACGAGACCTCGTTTATGGCAAGTGAGGTAAAGGGGAACTGTGGAAGCTTTTCTGCCATTTTTTTTTCCTCCTCTTTTAAAAATTTCTTTAAAATTGAATACTCTTTATCTAGAGTTTCTATGATTAGCTGAAGAAGCTCTTGAGCGTCATGCTGATTTCTAGAAATATGCGACTTGAACATGCGTTCTATTATCGACAGAAAGTCCCATACAGAGATACATTTGGCATCTTTTGTAGGTTTTTGCAGCTTGTGTAAAATATTAGCCAGTCCAATGTGGAGTTCAGGAACTGGAGCCTTTGGACCTATTTTTTCCCGAATATTATGAATCTCGTTCAAATAGTCGTTTAAACCGGGTAAAGCCGAAAGCGCTTGTAACGTACTATTTGCAAAACAGTCGTTGCTCATGTTGATCATGCCGGTGGTTGTCTTGTCTGGTCTTTTGGTGAACATTTTGTTTCTCGGGAAAAGCGGAATCGATGGCAGTAAAATGTATAGTCCCGTTAGCGAAATTATAAGGAGCGTTGTTTGCTGGGGCGATTTCTTTATCCAACTAAAGATGGTTGACAACTGCAGGTGCATAAATAATACGTCATCGGATTTATACTATATATATGGATGGTTGCTTCAACGGTTTCTATATGCAAGTGATGCATATGCGGTCACTGGAGCAACGCGGAAGGGGAGGTGGATCAGCAATAACATGTGCAGCCTTTTAACACGGAGCTCTCAGTAGCTTCAGCCATACACCTTTAATGCCGTAGTTATGTCATATGAGGGGGCAGGTGGATCTATTTGATGCGGTTTATTTCCGTTTATGAGAGGGAAGGCCCATATAGCTGGAAAAACTTATAGATGCTATTTTATAGCTGGCGTAACTAGAAAAAAAGCGATATTGAATGCACTTGAATGCAGTATGGTGTACGAGGTGCAAATCAGCTGATGCTTTTGTTGGTCTTCTGGGCTAATCAGTAAGTTCAACCTCGTTTCAAATGTTTGAATCTTTCGGGATTTCACTTTAGTAAGTGTCAAGACTGGCAAAGACAAATCTTCCAAATCCATCAGAAAAAGCTGGTCGGTGATGTCATTGTACTTGCGAACAAAGTACTCAAGATTCCCCACCCGTGCGAACAGGTGTCTGTAAGCACCAGCGTACGAAAATTCTCTCACCGGCCGAGCGATGGAAAAAGGATCAAGTCCGTCGCCCTTCATAACATCTACATAAACCTGCCTCAGCTGCTCATTCTCGGGATACAAGATATCGTAACCAGGGAGTGGAAAACCCACGTCCCATGCAGAATATTTTTTGTTGTCGATATCATCTTGAGCAACCGGTTTTGCCCCCACAAAATCTGTTTTCACATCTTCCTCTTCCGTCTTGGCAGAATCCTTAATAACAAGGTCCCCCGCAACTATTGAGTGCCCAAAAAGCTCGTACCGCCTGCTGGCTACACAATTCCACACGTACGATTGGTAAGCGTGTCCGTACATAATACGGAAGTTTCTCGGGATTTGCATAATGCCGCCAAAGTAGTCACTTTCCTTCTGTGAAATATGCGACAAGATAGCGTACTCTGCTCCACAGTTTGAAGGCATCTTGGAAACAGCCTTCTTTGCATCTTTTGTGTCTAACAAGTTTTGGTTACGCAGATCATGCATAGTGGATATTTAGTCTCCAATCTGGTTCCGGGCTACGACCGAACTGCTTTCTCAACCTCTATCATTTCACTTTGTTTTGAGAAAAGTAAGTGTCAAGACTGGCAACGACTGCAAGTCTTGACCAAATTCGAGTTTCTACAAGTCTCGCAGAATTATTTCTGTGCTGTTTCTTTTGGTAGCACTTCTAATGAGGGTTTCAGGTAAAGAGCACATGCTTTTTGGCAAAGGAAGCGCAAAATATAGCCTCACCTAAGACGCTCTTCGATTCTGTCGAAAGATAGGAGAAGCTTGAACTGTTTTCAACCCGAATATTAAACCGTAGCACGCGGCCTCTGTTCTATGGCTCAGTTCCCTAGGGTTTATAAATTTTTCAATACCAAATTCGACTATTTAAAAAGCTTCCGCATTTCACCAGCGTCTCGCAGAAAACGGTGTTTCAAAAGTCCTTCTCTAGCGAAGAACACCGCTAGCTCCGAGAGATAATCACTTGGAGAAATTTCTGGGATCTCTCTCCCGGTAGAGGAATGATTGAGCACTTAAAAATTCATCGTCACGAGTAAATCACGTCGGCCTTTCCTTTTTTGACAAGCTCACTGTCGATCTTCTTTAAATCAAAATTATTAATCCTCTCTTTTCGTGATGATTTATTGCCCTTTGAAAATGTGAAAACAGACCTTGTACATTCAGTGATTGGGTCGGCTCAATGCTCTATCCAGAGTTTCAAATACTGATCCTATCTATCTATGTCCAAGTACCCTACTCTATATCGCCGGCAACTAAGTGTTAAACCATATTCGTAGCTGCCAATTCTAAACATGCCAGAGCGAAACAAAACTAACTCTGATATTGATCCTAGACCTGAAGGAGCTAACCATTGGCACTTCTCGTCAAATAAAGCTCACAACTCTTTTACTATGCACCTCGCATGATTATGCGAAGGTTAATAAAACCACTCATCTTTCATGCAATAAAAACATATAACCTTAACGGAATAGCCAATCAGAATGGCTTCACCAATCATATATATAGCTGTACCTTTGCGGCTGGTTATAGAACCTTAAATCCCCCCTCAGACTGAAATCGATTTATTGTAAGCGTATCCTTCCAGCTCTAGAAAATATACAACAATTCTTTCCAGGCATCGCTGAAAATGTCTCCTTTTATGTAAGGTGCGTCAGAACACGTTCTAAACCAGGGAGGTCGAAAAAAGAACACGCTCTTCAAGAACAGAACAGGGACGTCAAAAAGACAACACAGAACACCAAAACCCGAATCGAGCAAAACTGATCAGAACGTGTTGGAGCCGATTTTCTTATACGACAATTTTTTCTCTTTTTATTTTCGTGGTAGTTTTTTGTTGGAACTTATGTTCCATATGAGGGTCACGTGACATTAGGTGCATGAAGATGCATATCGTTCATGCACGGCGGACTATATAACTATCTTATATTTCCTCAACACCTGAGTGAGTGCGAATATCATAGTACCCGTTCTATTAAGTATTGCGTTACTCGCCTTTATCCTTGACAAAAGCTGGAGTTTGGCCCTCGCTCTGGGATTATCTTTGACAATTAATACTGAGACTGGTTCTTCAAGCTGCATCGACTGTCACTGATAAAGTGTTTTGAAACAGAAAACAATCTTTCAAATACACTGGTGCAGGGAATAACCAGAAGCCTTGAATCTAAAGCGTGTTCGTTCTGGCCTGAGTGTTCTTTGAAGACATTCTTTTTTTGAAACCCGTGTTCTGTTCTAAAGCGTGAGTGTTCTTTTTCCAAAAGTGGTGTTCTCGAACACTAGCCCTTCACTTTATAACTTCTGTAACTTCAAAGCCGTAAACAAAAGATCACAGGTCTAGCAAGAAACGTTCACAAAAACAAACACAAGGAGCTTGAAGATATAAGCTTGTCAGAAACATATTTTGGTAATACGAGAGAGAGTACCCGGGAGACCTTGATATGTTTTTGAACTTACATGTTGATAATGACACACAAGCCATTGGGTGGAAAGTCTAATAAAGAGAAGTTCCCCAGAATTAAATTGGTTCAGTGGGCAAAGGAAATGTACAGAGTGATAGTCTATGCCTAAGTAGTTCTATCATCACTTTAAATCAAGGTTTGAAAATGCCATCGCTATCGACAGCCAAATCTCCACCAAAACTGTTTTTATGACGAATAAGAATTGGTCACCATATAAAACCCTCCAGTATTTTGCATTCCCATTTGCACTCAAACAATGAGAGAAGGGTTCAGAGTTCCCATTATAAAAACGCCGCAGGAGGCTAGAAACCCTGCTAATAGCTTGATGCAAAATGCGAGAAAGCCGCCGCCAGTGCGACAAAAAGTGGCCCTCAAGCCGGGCCATTCTGCGCTTGATTGGGAGCTGCTTAAACGGAAACAAACCAGGGTCCCTCCGCAAAGGATAACAAAAGAGGAGCTAAGTCTGCATAATACTCGAGATGACTGCTGGATGGCGATAGATCGAAAAGTGTATAATATTTCCATGTATTTAGATTTCCATCCTGGAGGCGATGACATTCTTTTAAAGTCGGCCGGGAAGGACGGGTCGTTGCTGTTTAAAAAGTATCACCCCTGGGTGAATGCGGAGAGAATCCTTGACGGGTGTTTGGTTGGGTTTTTAGTGAATTAGCCGGATGAAGTGATTGAAAATGGCTATAGATGGGGATCTAGCTCGAAGGGAATCGAGCAGTGGATGAGAGTAGATTGATCAAGCTTGGAGTTTGGTTAACTCTGAGGCTCTTAATCCATTTGCAACATGAGGGAAATCTCGAATCTTGCCGTCAAAGACTTGTATCAGCCAATCCTGACAAGTTTTCATAGACTTTGATAGACAACGATACCGCGACAAGAATGGAAGGGAATGAGTCTTACAATATAGAGCTTTAGCAGACTAAACAAGCAAATATCGTTTAGCCTCCAATTCTTTTCCTAGCTACCGCTGTTCTCTCTCTGTTTCTCTTCCCTCGATAACGATCTCTATGACGCAAAAGTCTCAAAGCGGCAGACCAAATAACTTCTCGTCCCACAAACGCCCCGTTCGAATCTGTGAATGGTCTACTTGGAAACAGAGGACACAAGAGGCAAACAGAAGGCTCCTAGCTCTTCTCTCTTTACCAGCGGCAAGCTAGGTTATCTTCTGAGGGGATATTCACCTTCGTTTTAAATAGGATGAAGAGATTGAGGCACTTTTGGTTGCTACAGCTGTGACATCGATGCATTCAACCATCGCTACTTTTGGTCCTTGACTAAGCAAAAATATCTCGCCTTCTCTTTACGGACAAGTACAATACGTACATACTATGGGACTCTCGGCAATTGTTGCAGAAAGTAGGTCTGTATATAGGACCTTGCCTGTATATTTATTTCCACCAACCTTTACCGTCCGACAGAACAGGACAAAGAGCTTTTCTGCAAGGGTCAATGCATCATTCAAGATTTTGAAGTCAATCAGAACGTCTTGGGATCCTCATTGTCAGAGAACTTGTGATTTTCTCTGGAAAATCACTGGCAAAACGATACACTCGAAAGATAGTTGAGGGATCACGTTGGGAAGAGGCAGTTCAAGAAAGGTTGGCTTGCTAACGTCTGTCTTTGTCTCTGCCCCTATTATGTAGTGCTCTGTTTCCTTTAATTTAAGCAGCAGAGGTGTAGTGTGGCTCTACACATCTTCTACATAGCGCTCGATATATATCCCAAAAGCCACAAACGCCCCATCGACGTTGGCGCAGCTGATGTTTGTGTATTCTCCGCATTTGCGAAGGTGGGTATAGCAGAGTAACGAAGCAAAATGAAAGGGAGCATCTAAATCTGTACTATAATACCCTTTTCAATGCTATCTTGTTTGCTTTTTATCTACGGTCCATATAAGACCACCCTTTTTTCCCATTCCCGAGTCTAGAATAGTGGGAGTCGATCTATTCATCCTTTACACGAAACTACTTGTCGCAGGTGCCCCCGCTTAGCACTAGTCTCCTCTGTGCACCCTCAACCTTTTTCTCCTAGAACTGCATCATTTCAAAGAGTTCTTACTGAAAAAACATCACTTTTTGCCCTGACACCTTTAGAGTATATAATTTTTTACGCTTATAGGAGCTTCAAAAAATGGAGGGAAGCTTTTTCACGGCTAATCAAAAGGCTTGCTCTCAGGTTCAGAAAGGTATTTTTAAAAGACAAAATGAATCCTCACTCAAAACCCAAGGCCCCACTCTTTCTGTTCAAATGGAGCTCTGAGAACTTGACGTGATCAAAATCTTCAAACCCACAATGATAGATGAATAAGCTGTTGGAACTTATGTTCCATATGAAGCTCACGTGACATTAAGTGCATGAAGATGCATATCGTTCATGCACGCCGGACTATATAAGTAGCTTTTATATCCCTCATTAGGGAGCGAGTTCGAGTATATCTTAGTATTCATAGTACCCGTTCTGAAATAAGCGCATTCAAAGGAATTTGTTCGCGCACTACCACTCAAGTGGTTGGTGTTAGGGGTTTAGCAGGAAAATGTGACTGCAAACAAATTGTAATCCCTATTTACTGATCAAATTAGTGCTAATACTTGCTCGAAATCTTCGATTTTTGACTCCCCCTTTGCTTGGCCTTCGTCGGATATATCGGACTTAAGTAATCCGCTGGTGCACTACCTATCTCCAGAGGGTGGATGGTGGAGAAACTTTCACCACCAAAATCCAAGGCTAAATTTCACTTATTTGACTGAAAGAAATTTTAAAAAAAATTCTGATGATTGAATCCTTTAGAACTATTGATGGACACGAAAAAGTACAGCCCAAAAGGCGCAGTCCATTTAATCACCACTAAAAATGCATTGCCAAAGCAAATCTTGTCAGCATAGGAGTAAGTGTCTACAACATTACTAACGTCAAAACAGCATCATACTATAAATCCAGTTAGTCACTCCGTAAAAATCGGATGGAAGGAATAATGGTACAAGACCACCTTCCACGGAAGTAAGAATGGCGGAAATAGTCAGCTTCCTTGGAGGGATGATAATGAGCATAGTCTCCCTTCGGCATAAGACCAATACATCATGCACCACTGAATCATGCAGTAGACCATGCATATGCACTGCAATGTATGAGGAGTAGAGAGTCGCAAACCAGACCGCTCCACAGGCCACTGAGGCCTGGGTTTACAACTCAAGAATGTTTCTGACAGTTTGGTCTGAATTTCAGCTCTCAGGGCCTAATTTCTAGGTGCAGATGTCGCCGGCAGCCTTTCAACGTGACTGGAATAAAATGAGATTTCTGAAAACGACCATACGGTAAATGTCTGTTATCAACGTGACTAAACCATTCTCATGTGAGCGATAATGCCAGTGGCTCATACAACCCATGAACCCGAATCTCCTCCGTATTAACTCAGGTCGACTACAATAGGTTGACGCCGAAGTTCTGGGACAGGGAACTCTGGCAGGCACGCTGCTTATGCAGTAATTTAGTACAAAGTCATAATTAATGACTCGGCGCCCATGAAGTGAGATTTGGATCAATACCATTGGTTCCAAATAATGTCTCATGCATAGGATTGCATAACGGAGGAAAAATTGGCAGCTCGGCAACTACGTTTAGTATATAATGGGACTTCTGCCCACTTATTGGGACAGTGAGAGAAAAGAGAGAATAATAAACTCATTCACAAACAATTAACATTCTTGCTATAAATCTAAGTATGACTACTAAGAATGATATCACCAGACCCGATACGATCCAGGACGACGTTGGCGAATTAAACTTCCCACGTCAAGAAATCTAAAAATACAAAAAATTAAAAATCAGGCCCTGGTCATGGACTCAAACATCTGTACCGATTTGGAAACACCTTGAATGGTGGATTGGGAAAGAGCATTTTTGAAAGCCTTTTTCATCTTCTTTGAGTGCGGCTTGAGAGATTGAATTCCCTTTGACAAATTTTCGAATTGGCTGATTATGTCTTTGACACTTTGTTTATGAACCGGTTCTAGATCTTTAAGATCTTCATCCTTGATCTGCTTCTTTGTCTTTTTCTCCTTTTTATCTTGGCCTTGTTTCTCTTGGCCTTGTTTTTCTTGCTGTTTCTCTTGCTGTTTTTCCTTCTTTTCTCTGTCTCTTTTCTTCTTGGCCGCCCGTTGAACCTCTTTCTTCTCTCTCCACTTCAGTTCAGCTGCCCGAAGGTACTCTGGAACATCATTCTCTAGGTGGGCATTCCCTCTTAGGATTTCTGCCTTGTTTCTCAAACAAAACTTTCCAAACCTACTCTTTGGTCTTGAAAGTACATCTACGGAGCTCCATGCCTCGGTAATAGCGCGAGTATAGCAATCGAAATCTACGTCGTAATGGCCCTCTTTAAAGTTCTGACGCTCAATATCGTTCAGCTCGTTCCACGTAGAGGAAGCCATTTTGGAGGTTCCCCCAGCATCATTTCTGAACCAGCTAAAGAAGGACGCTTTGTTGTTAGGGGCACACCGCGGCACAATATCGTAGTCAAAGTCATTCATATACTTTTTCTGTGCCTTTTCGGCACTTTTCCACTTGCCAGTGGATGGCACTACTCGTGTTACCGGTTGTGACACCGGGTGTGTCACCGGCTTTGAGACCCCATTTTCAGGTGCCCTAATATGATCAATTTTCTTCATCTGCGTAATAAACTGAGCCATTTGGAAATCCATCTCGTGACTTTGCAAGTATATCTCATCAACGGACATTCTCTTGCTTCTAGAAGGAGGTTTATTTTCCAAATGAAGCGAACGTCTCTTTGAACGGTCCGAGCAAGTGCTAGCTAAGGCACGGCCTTCAGAGATAAATCCAAATGCCCTGCTGCTCAAGGGTCTTGTGGCACGGTTTGGACTTAGCATGGGCGGAAGTCGATAATGATAGAACCGTTTTCTGGATATCTCCATGAGAAATGCAGCTCTTAAATATATGGCCCTCATTCTCACATTATTTTGCCCTGGGTCACAATGATGGATCAAAATGATGTAGAATGCGTCTATGCAGGTTTATGTAAACACTATTCCCAAAGCGGACAATATATATATATACGAAGCTTGGCTAACGAGTCGTTTTCATACTGAATGATTCCTTTTTTGTGCTGGCTATAAGTTTGTATATTTTTCAAGGCAAAGTTTCAGCCGTATGGACCTCTTCCTTTCACAGTTCTCACACTATCCTCACACCATTTGATTATTACTACGTAAAGCCGCACTATCCTCACCACATTTACCTTT
>JAJLSF010000084.1:0-12474 GCA_030567395.1 Citeromyces hawaiiensis
ACACTCAGATCAGAACTAACACGCGTGTTCTGACGCACCTTAATATAACTATGGCTACTGTATAATATGACAGTGTGACTGTGTTTCTCGGTCATGTTCGTTATCTCTGATGATATTCAACAAGAACCGATAGATGCTCAGATCGGCTCTTTCTCATAAAGTAGCATGCTTTATATATACATTCGTCTTGCCTCATGATTTTCTTATCCAAATAACAAGGACAGACGGTATCAATGTCAGCGTCAGTGCTGTAACGCCCCAGATTGTTGGTGTTCATATTGAGGTTAGTTATTGTGAGAGAACGTGAATTGGCTATATCTCTGTTTCCATCTATCTTTGTCCCTGTTTTCGCACTGCGAAAACACGAATCTTATACGTCTACCGTCTGCATGCAGCCACTTCTCCTTCATCCCGTGAACGCCGTAGTCAGAACCATTGAAGGACCAATCAGGTCGTTCGCATACGCCTCGGAATCCCGCAATCAATTTCAGGTCCGATTCTGGCGACATGATTCATGCACATTACGTAGCTAATGCTGCATTAATGCTGCTCTAATGCGTTGGCCAATAGCTTGCAGCTATCTGATTCTAATATCGGATGCCTCCGACCAAAAACTCACCAAGGGAGATTCGGGTTACCCTTTTCGTAACCGCAGGCCAATCCGGCCTTCCTGGGGAAGTATACTCATTATGTAACCCCACACATATGTTGTTAGCATATGCGGCCAATCGCATAGAGCGATGGAGCGATCATCTCTTATGCTAAGAGAGCCGACTGATCTCGAATCAAACTCTCTCCGTAGGACTGTTTACCTTTGTCACTACATGGAAGCAGGTATTAGTATACCTCTTCCTATCCAGTGCGCTATTGTACTGGACCACAGATGGGCTTTACGGCGTACGTGCTATTAAACTGTTAGCAACATATACTTCACTTACGTTCTGTATCCAGCAAATATATCTCGTTAGTAGTGTTGTAATACTCTCCAACATCCCTTCATTTCTCGGGCATGATCTACACGGCGCATGCAATGATCATTCCCGTACACCAGGTGCGATTTTTGACCGCGTCAGTACCTCATAGCTTGTCGCAACTCAACACTGATTACTAGTTAAGACCGCGTGCCTGGAAAGACAGATGATTTAGGGAATTGAGTTTCAGACGACCAAAGTGAGGCTGTTGCTGCTTGAGTATAGTCACATCCTGACATCATTGTCCCCACTATTGATCCCGATATCGAAATGAAGCTAATGAGATCGGTTTTGTTTCGGCCTAGGATCAATGAAACGCTCGGCTCCGCCCTTCTCACTGGTACAGGCTTGGCCAGGTTTATCCGTCTAAATCCGTCGCAGTCCGACGCTCGGTGTGACCTCTCTTTTCTCCCCTTTCTCAACACTCTAAACAGCAGTAACAATCTCTATATAAAACACCTTTAGGAACACTTTCAGCTGGCCGCCCTTTGGCCATCGACTTTGGCCAAGAGCTCACGTGCTGATAGCTCATCAAACCGGGTAACCCTTTCCATCTCGTCCAATAAATATCCCAACATCTCTCCGAATCAACAATAATGTCCTTTAGCACTCGCCAAATCGGAGCACCAAACACCCTCGAATACAGAGTCTTTATCGAGCAAAACGGCAAGCCCGTATCTGCATTCCACGACGTTCCTTTATATGCGGATGAGTCCAAGGAGATCCTCAACATGATTGTGGAAGTACCTAGATGGACTAACGCTAAGCTGGAAATCTCCAAAGAGGAGAAGCTCAACCCAATCTTGCAGGACACCAAAAAGGGCAAGCTGAGATTTGTTAGAAACTGTTTCCCGCATCACGGTTACATCCACAACTACGGAGCTTTCCCACAAACATGGGAAGACCCCAGTAGTGTTCATCCTGAGACCAAGGCTAACGGTGACAACGATCCGCTTGATGTTTGCGAGATCGGTGAGGCCGTCGGTTACGTCGGACAAGTCAAGCAGGTTAAAGTGCTTGGAGTTATGGCCCTTTTAGACGAAGGTGAAACCGACTGGAAGGTTATTGTAGTTGACATTAACGATCCACTCGCTTCTAAATTGAACGACGTGGAAGATGTTGAAAAACACATGCCTGGCCTTTTGAGAGCTACTAATGAGTGGTTTAGAATCTACAAAATCCCAGACGGAAAGCCAGAAAATCAGTTTGCCTTCTCGGGAGAGTGCAAGAACAAAAAGTATGCTCAGGAAGTTATTAACGAGTGCTCGGAAGCGTGGCAGAAACTCATTGCAGGAAAGGCCGATGCCGGTGAGATCGATCTCACCAACACTACTCTTTCCAACACCGCTTCTTACTCCGAGGCTGCCGCCCAGTCTGTTCCAGCGGAACGTAAATTGGCTGCCGCCCCAGTAGACAAGTCCGTCGACAAGTGGTTCTACATTTCAGGCAACTCTGCGTAGGTTAATCAATGATTTTACTGGTAGGCGATGTAGGTTTGTTTCTTTTATCGAGATATTTGGTGGAGCTCTAAAGATAGTGTAGTGATTGTGTTAGACAATGCATGATGACACGCGGTCTCTACAAGAGCTGATATACCGCTTGAGAAAGAAAACATTTGTACTCCATTTCCGATCCTATTACTTATATTTCTAAACAGTTTGGGACCAGCTCTCCGTTTGATAAGCAGCTAGCTTACTTCTTAGATACAAAAAGAGGTAGGATATATTCCTACACAGAACAAACGTAGTAGGAAAGAGTCTATAGAGGACCCTGACTTTATTGATTGAAAGCCGGGTTCGAGGGCTCAAATACTTTTAAAATCGATACTACGTCAATACTGACGAGGGCTCCGTACACTGGAGGAGAGCACGACATATAGCGGAACAAATATATCACAAGCAAAAGGGATATAGGAAGGTCTAGCAGTCAGGAACTAATAAAGCAATTATGACTACATAGACAAAGAGTGAGGCAAGGCAGGCCTTTATATATAGCAGAAGATGATGTAATCACTTACGGCAGCATGATGCAGAGATATGCAACAATATATATCATCAGGGTTTATGCCCCTTAACGTCCCCTCAAAATGACATAACCCTCTGCCTTTTTATTCCCGAAAAGTGTTTTATGACATCAGCACGTTAGACATACGGCACCCCTTTATGAGCTACAGGACCTTCCACTGTGCTCCCTTTGCGCTTTTCTTTTTTTTTTTTTGGTTCCCGGCTGGACTCGAAAACAAACCCCATCCCCTTAATGAGCTGGAAGGGCAACTTAGGAGCCTATCAAAAGGGTGATAATAACCACAAATGGTGCCTTTTATTGTACAAAGATTTCCATCGGAATACCCCGATCCTTTCTGACACTCATCCTCTGCACATGGGCTACAATGACCGTATGGCATGGATCTGTTAGAACATTCTAGATGAAGCCATTCCGTCATCAGTGCATGAATGTGCATATCCTTCATGCACGTCACAGTATAAATAGCGTTTATATCCTGCGTCACTTTGAGAGAGTCCAAATATACCTTAGTGCCATAGTACCCGCTTTCTTACAGTCTACCTCAAGAAAACACCAAAGGAAAAGCCACTCTTCTTCTCCAATTATCTCAAGTCCTTTGAGTGTGTCAGTGTCAGCGGCAATTTTCCCCGAAGCCTGGTGACAATTGCCGTCCTTTCGAAACCTCATTTCACCGTACATTTCCCCGTACATTTCAGCTCCACGTCGATCGGAAACTCTCAGAGGGGTTGCACATACACCGTGATATATGCAATCGGGAGTGACCAGCATACAGTGACCAACAATTCGAGTGGTTGAATAGATGGAAGTCACAGTATTATCAAGTACAAGACGTATCGTTAACAACTGTGAAGAGAAAAGAGGGAGCCAAAGGCTTTGAGCCCAATCTTTCCATTTGGAAACCACCTATTTCGTGGTGAGAGGTAAGAGCGAGATGCAAAGGTTTCCGGACAGCCAGACATTATTGTCAGCCATATTGTATACCATCCACTTCATACACTTTAGACCATAGAGAGTTTCTAGTCTTATTGTCCCCTCTGGTGGAGAGGATGAATGGCTTCTTATAGAGCTCTGGGAATAAGAGCCTCAAAGACGTCTCCTTTTGCATCGCCTGTGTCTTTTTGAACGCCAACACATCACTGATCTAAGGCTTACCTCTGAAGAGACTTTGTCCAAGATATTGACTGTGGATCGGCTGCAGCAGTACCCTGGTCAAGCATTGTTTCAACCAAAAAGCTTCTATTTTGAACCCTCTCTTCGACTCCTCTCATGAATCATTCTAACAATAATTCCACGTCGTTGGTCCACAAACTTTCAATGTGAAGAATTTCATTCCCCTTCCGTATTATCGTGACAAAGGGCAGAGATGACATAGATACCCATACCCTTTGATTTTGTTCATGGTGGCTCACAAAAATGTTGTTGACACGTTCCTTTTTGAAACTGGTGCGTTGGTCAAGTATTGTTAGAAAGCTTGGGCTGTGTATGCAACAAGATAAAGGCATACTTTTTGGCTCCAAGTGGAGGACCAAACAATCATATTCATCAAAACAAGATTCTGTTCTCCATAACTTGAGAGGCCGCAGCACTACAATGGGTCCATTCACAAGCACGGCAGTGACTCTCAGTATTGATAACGACAAGACCAATGTTCCCTCTGTGCAGAATAGATGTTTTCCTTCCTCCATGCCACTCTTTTCAATATATCAACTTTGGGACAAAACCCGTCGTATTCGTCACTCACTTGAAACTCACCAAAAAGACAACACCCGATTCAGCAAACTCAGCCAATCACGACAATGCATTTTTGATGAAAAGCTCAATCTTCTGCAAATCCTTAACACCGTTCGTCTCGATGCCTCCACTCACATCAACACCAACACAACCGGGCAAAACTGCTGCTGCTGCCACATTCTCCGGATTTAATCCACCAGCGAGTATATACTTTCCCGACTTTTCCCCCAATTGCGCACACTGGTCCCAGTCAATAGTTTTCCCTTCTCCGCCGGTTTCAGAGTCCAAGAGCGGCAGAATATGCTGACCGTTGACCTGTGAATTAACACTTTTCTCAAGAGTGTAGCGAGGAATCACAGGTACGGGGATCGAAGAGGTGAACATTTCAAAATCCTCTGAGCCATGAAGCTGAACGAAATCAAGTCCCAAAGAATCAACCAGATCTAAAACCGTTTGGAGAGATTGGTTTCTAAATACACCTACAAGATACGGTCCATTTTGCTGAATTAATTTTTTCGCCTCGTCGAACCGGTCGCCATTTGTAGTGTTGAGCTCTTTTAACAATTCCTTAGAATCAACAAATTGCGATTTGTGCTCGATTCGTTTCTTCATAGCTAGTTGGGAAACTCCACGAGCAATTTCATTGTCCACCGTTCTAGCCCTGTTGGGCACCATGATCACTCCCAAAAGATTGGCGCCGTTGTCAATAGCACATTGAGCTGGCTCTAACGACTGGAGACCACAAATTTTTACCAATGGTGACATTTTTTGCGTTTTGCACTCGAATCGAGACAAGGAATCCACAAATGGTGTAAGGGTGCAAAATCTGATAATAAGTTTTTGGCATGATAACTGTCTATCTTTTATGGCAATATATGTCTAGCATCTGATTGCGACAAAGAGTAAGCTAAGCTTAGTTCATGAAAGAGTATAAATGGTGTAAGGTGTATTTTGTGTGCGCTCGAGGGGCCTTGAATTTACTGCGTCTTTTCTCTCGAAACGATAATTGTCAATTAGAAAGCGACGCACAGTAGATGAACTGCGACTTTCGACCATATAACATGCCTCCAGAATTGGCAACTATACCTTTCCCCTTAACCCTGCGATCCAGTCTGTCTAAAGCGCCCTCCTACGATTTCCGCCTCTGTCACTTGCTCTCGATCCACAGTTCTCTGTCGATCTAGATTCCTCAAGTGAGATTTATATGGCCCATTCAATGCTTAATCATCCTCGAGATACAGTGGGGAGCAAAACAAATTAAGCCACGATACCCATTCTAAGGAGATGTATATACCGTAAAGGAATATGCTGTTGAAGCAAATTTACTCGAGATGGCTTGACGCATCTGATTCAGATGGCCGGGCTTTACCTTTCATTTCCTGAAAGATTTCGGCGAATCTGGATTTCTCCTTTGCTTAAGCATGCTTTAACCAACAATAATGGTGAATGAATCGAGGTGACACAAGTAAAGGGTGCCTTTTTTGTCACTCACTCAATCGGGAACTAGAATGAAAAGGCTGAGCACAAGGCTTTCGCCTAAAAATTCTATCGGGAATTAGAATGAAAAGGCTGAGCACAAGGCTCTCGCCTAATCAGTCGATGACCTACCCTGTCGCGGGAACAGAGGGTACCGAAGACCCCCCCGCTCCATCTTCTTGGTCAGCCTTTTGATAACTCCACTATTCTGTTTCGTGATGATACATGGTCCCATGATTATGTGACAAAAGACGTTAAGCAGAGTCTGCTCAATCTAGATCTTTCTATTCAAAGTAAGCTCGTGAACTACACATGTATCGGTTTGCTGCGCAAGAAAAAATCATCAAATCAAAAAGAGGCGGCTGCAATTAAAGAAAAGAGGCTCATGAATCGATAAAACCAGCAGCTGACTTGTAATTCTAATCGAGACTACACCTACACCTATGCACCCAGACACCATTATCTGTAAGGCTCGGCAGTTTACCAGTTCCGTATTTCGCGACAAATTTTGCGACGTCCGAGCCCTTATGCACCTCTGCAGCTTTATCGCATAAAACGTCTAATTATCAGTCCAGTGAGAGTAGCCCACAACCTTTGACCAAGCACATTGAATGTACCGTTTCGGGTTCTCATCCTCAACCTTGTCCAATGCAGCTAGTTCATCTTTAGTCAAATCAACCACAATAGTATTTTGAGCCAGTCTCTTGGGGTTGTGACTTCTGGGAAGAACAATTCTTCCGGAATTGACGTGGTAAGATAAAAGGATTTCCGAGGCGGTAACTTTGTACTTTTTGCCAAGCTCGATGGCCAGCGGAAGCTTAAGCAGCGGTGCTCCTCCGGATCCTAATGGAGAGTAAGACTCCATGAGAATACCGTGGGACTCGCAAAACTCTACAAGATCCTTTTGAGAAAGCTGTGGATGTAGTTCCACTTGGTAAACCGCAGGAACCACTGAAGTTTCCTCAAGCAAACGTTTCATAAAGGGAATTGTGTAGTTACACACTCCGATAGCTCTAACCTTGTTGGTGTTTTGGTAGATGTCGATCATTGTCCTATAGGTGTCCAAGTAATCAGCCTTCTGGTTATAGGACCAGTTCCCTTTGGCATCTTTAGGCTCAGCAGGATATCCGTCTTCGCCAGAGTTCATGCATAGTGGCCAGTGTTGAAGAAACAAATCGACATAGTCTAGTTGCAGGTTTTTCAAGGAAACATCAAGCGACTGCTCCACTTTATCGTACATAGTGGGCCACACCTTGGTGGTAACAAAGATGTCCTCTCTTTTCACAATCCCCTCTTGAAATGCTCTTTGAAGCGCTTTCCCAACAAGGTCTTCAATCCCGTAACACCACGCGGTGTCAATGTGGCGGTATCCAATTTTGATAGCTTCCACTACATTGTCAACCATCTTTGCCCTGCTATCCTCTGGGGCTACAGTTCCCAGACCCATCGCAGGGATCTTTACGCCGTTGTTTAACGTTACAATAACATCAGTACCTTTCTTTACAGTAAGAATTCCAGAGAATTTCAGTCTTTATATACCCTATATGCATAATCATGCACCATCATGCAAGTTGATGCATCAAGCTTTTGAAAAGGTTCGTTTGTAGTTATCGAAACCCAAGGGTACCCCCCAATCTTCCTGCCAGAACCTCTTTGGGTTAGTCACACCGAGGTGGTCTAAAGCAGCAAGGTCGTGGTCGGTCAACCTAACAAACTTCATGTTAACTTTTGCCCTCTCTAAATTGCTGGTACGCGCAATAGCAACATTTCCTCTCACAATATGGTACGAAGTGAGTATATTGGTCGGAGCGCAAACGTACTTGTCTGCCAATTGCTTAACAAGAGGAAGATCTTTAAGCGGAGCCGGTGGAGCTCCCAATGGTGCGTATGCCTCAATTACAATGTCGTGCTCTTTGCAATACTTGACCAATTGCAACTGAGGCGAGCACGGGTGAATCTCGATTTGATTCACAACAGGAGTAACGCCTGTTTCAGCAATAATCTTCTCCAAATGTTGAATGTTAAAGTTGGATACACCAACGGACTTGATTTTACCCGTAGATTTCGCAAAGTCCACAAGGTCTTTGTAGAACTTGACAAAGTCGCTCTTAGTATCGTAAAGCGGGTTTCCCTCACTATCTCTTGGACAAGATGGCTGACCATTCTCGTCTCCCTTCATAGGCAATGGCCAATGTTGTAAATACATATCTATGTAGTCTAGTCCGAGATCGCTCATTGACTTGTTAAAGGACTTTTCAATTTTATCGTGAAAAGTTGGCCACACTTTCGATGTGACAAAGAGTTCACCACGAGTTACAACTTTGTCTTCAATCGCTCTTCTGATTCCCTTTCCAACCCATTTTTCAGAGCCATAGTGCTCAGCGGTGTCGAAATGACGGTAACCTGCAACAATAGCCTGGTAGACTAGCTCGTCCCAGCCGTCTTTTTCGTTATCCCAGATACACCCCAGCGCCAGCGCAGGAATTTGATGGCCGTCGTTTAAGTTGATTTTAATTTGAGTAGCTAAATCAGACATGGTACTCTATTTTACAAACATGATTCAAGTTATTTATAATAGGGTTCTGCTATTGCTTTCTTCAAGTTGCTGTCTCAAGGTGGGGCATTCATAACCGAGCACATCCGGACATTGCGCAAAGGGCGGATTAACTTGTTAATCCGAAAAGTCGCGCGTGCATGAAGGTGCATGTCCTCCCAGCTATATGACCTAATGCAATGCATTCCTGTAGACTGCATGAGCAAGAGTAGGTCAGCCGACTTGTTCCAGTGGTATTAAGCTGTCTCGGGTCGTTTTTCAGATTTTTCTCCGAAAGTTTTCTATGAATCACTGAAAAAAAAAAAAATCACGTCAAAAGAAAATCAAGGCACTTCAGAACATAAACTGAAGGGTAATTTGCAGTCAGGAACCTTCAAGAGCCATTAATTCTGCTGTGCTTGTGTGTAGAGAGTGGTTTCGAAAACATTACAGGAGAGCTAAAGAATGAATGCAGCATCTACCGGCCCCAGCCGAGGTAAGTCATTAATATAACAACAATTACCTAGTAGAGCCTACATAGCATATAAGGCGATGCATATTAAACAAAGCAGATTTTCTTCAAGACAGCAAATCTTCTCCTGAATAGCAAGTGCTTTTCCCCCCTACTAATTCTCGGTTTCTCTCCCCTCAACCAAGTAAACTCATTTTGACGGACAATTATTTGAACAGTAAGCTGAGACTGAGGTAGTTCATCGCCTAGTTAGCTCTGAATGATCAATTCCCACCGGTACACACTCATCTTTCCCCACCACAAGCTGCGTCTTTGATTGTGAAGATGGGGCGAGAGCACTCTTCCTGGGTGACAAAGAAAGGTTTCCGGAGTTTCTTTTTTTCACAAAACGTGAGCCCTCCCTTAAATACATTGTGCGAAAGCCTTCGGCAGCTGCCGTTTTCTTCCTACTGAATACAGTGAGTGAAAGAATCAATGCATGACTCGTCTCATACTGCTTTGAAGTCGATGCTCTAACCACCTTGGTTGGAAAAGGTATGCTCAAGTGAAGCAACCGTTCCGCTTTCATTGAGAGAATCGCGACATGACAGCATGCGGGTTGGTTCAAACCTCCGCTGGCTCCTTCCTTTCCTGCAGAATGACAGGACTTCAGCGAGAGATGCATTTGGTTGAAGCAATAAACAAATGTCCAAAGACGGTCGATAAATTCTTAGCTGCTGGCTTCAGAGAATTGGGAGTCTTTTTCTCGGAAGCAGCGCAGGCTTTGCCAGATACTCTGTATGAACACTTCGGGTAAACCGTTCTTTATGGGCTATGTAAATTTATGTTGATAAGGGTTAAAGCAATTCAATAGAAAGGTCCTGGTGGAAAAAGAAAAAGATTAGCTATTCGTCTACTATCGATGGAATCATTTGCATCAGCAAGTGGAGGAGATGAAGGATAGAGAATTCCTGCAATTGTCTTTCATGATACAGTCTTTGATATTCTCGATTGGCTACTCGTCTAGTGTGAATGAAATCATCACCAGCTGAAAGGTGACAGGAAGAGCGTTGTGGAAATGACGCGTTGGCCATGATTTATTTTATATGGTTTTTCAAAAAAATATTACGTCGCCACCGTACACCACTCTTGCAGTTTTTCTTACTAGCTCCTAAGCTTACGCTTCACCGCAATAATAAGGTGATCTTTTATTTTACTGATTCCATTGCTGCCACCCCAAAACCGGCGCCAAAGGGGAGAATCTCTGATTAGGGCCCACATGCATTATGCATCAATCCATATAAACCCTAAAGGGGTAAGCTACTGATGAGCTGCAGGAGGCATTCTGTGGCAGCATTCGATCCTCTGCTTTTAAGTCGGATTATCCAAACTTAATCATCTCATCGAGCTTTATTTTTAACACTGTCTACGAGCTAACAATCAATGGGCAATCATATGCAACTTCTCTTTGATAATCATTACTGGTTTTCAGGACTAGTCTTATGGTTTTGGAAATGCGTGTTCGTCCTGATTAGAGTGTTCTAGAAAGACACCTTGTTCTGTTCTATGATGTGATTGTTCTTTAGAACCTTTCACTTCACTTTGCAATTTTCTCTACTTATTGTAGAAAAAGAACTGATAACGTTCTAAAAGCGGTAAACAAAGGAACAGAAATTTAAACTAGAAGTATGGTTGAGGTTGAATGCTTGATAAAAGCGTTTATAAGGGAGAGAGAGAGAATTTGCGAGACCTTTGAAAGCCCTTGTCGAAAACGAACTACAAAATCTAATGGAGTGGAAAGTATTGAAAAAAAAAGACGTTCCCTAGCCTCTCTTCTTTAGCTTCAAGGATTCTGAATATTTCGTCGCTCAATGTATCCGTTGAGATATTGTTGTCTCTATCAAAACACTTCATCAGCGGTAGAAAAAAATTTCAATCGGCAGAGATCAACTCAGGGCGAAGGGCCATACTCCAGCTTAAGTCGACGATGAAGGCGAGTAATACAATATATGTACACTACTCTGCAAAGATAATCTTGTTGTATATAAAAAAACTGGCTCTAGCACTTTCCAATGTGATCTGTTCAATTTGGATGCTGGTCTGCGTTTTGGAAGTCCGTGTTCTGCATTTAGGTGCTCTAGAATGCATTCCGACGCACCTTTACCGGATTTAAATATAAGCGATATGCTGACACAAACGATATCTACTCAACTAAGGGTCACCGCATCTGGATTAAGATCAGATCAGATGTCCTCGGATATAAAAAAAATTATGCAAAATCATGCACGTTCATGCACATGTTTTTGTTTCCAAAAGAGGGTCAATTGTACGTACACCTGACATTTACATTTGAAAGATGTTCTCCCTATAGACCAATGTTCAAATGAAATTTATATTAACAAAGCCTGCTTTTTTAACTTTTGTCAAAAATTCGGATCTGGTGACCCTTATGCTTACCGGCTTTAATGAGGAACCGAGGAGTGGTAAACCTGTCCTACTCGTAATCTGAAGTAGCTGTGTGATTAGCCTTATCTGCTGAAGAGAAGAGGTTTACAACAGCTTTCATCGGATAAGGCAAAAGCTATCCATGGTCTCGTAAATATACATATAAGAGGGGCTAGCTTGTCTTTGACAGCGTAACTGGTATTTTGTGGGATATAAGCAAAACCGTTCAGCACGACATTTCTTCACTCAAGTTTGACATTATATAGGGTCTGGCTAGGTTGTTTGATTATGTCCATAAATCTGAGAACCTCGCACATTCTTAGAACGGGTACTAAGATATATTCGGACTCACTCCAAATATTGAGAAATATAAAAGATACTTATATAGTCCGTCGTGCATGAACGATCATGCACTTAATGTCACGTGAGCTTCATATGGAACACAAGTTCTCTCTTAATATCGGGTAATCATATACTGAATCGGGTCAGACTGTAAGCCAATCGATGAGCTCATTCTTGTTTGTCGTTTTCAGTTCAAGTGAAAGCTGCAACAGTCAGCTTGAGGTGTCTTTACAAAGCAACTAGAGATTGGCTTAGGCGTCATTTTCCTCTATGCGGCCAGATTCGCTCTTCATGGAAAGAGAATCACTCTTCTCCAACAAGGCATCTATTTCTCAGTCATACAGAAGTGGTGGGAACTAATTATCTGCACTACGTACTGTGATCCAAGTCCCTGGTGGGATCATAAATCAGATCAGATCTATTCAGTCTAGATTGTAATGACTATCAGGGGTAATTAAAGATCTTTGTCACAACCAGTCAATCAAGTCATTCTATTAACA
>JAJLSF010000085.1:0-12193 GCA_030567395.1 Citeromyces hawaiiensis
TGTATGGAACGGATTGACGTGATTAGTTTAGTAATTCCACCACTTTACTGCAAAATTCTTCAACTAGCTCGTTCTCCTCAACCCCACGAGCCCGTAGGTTTGTTAGTTTTTTGTTAGCCACATCTAAGCGGCCCTCTTTAGAGGTTTCTCTTGTGAGCGCGCCATTCAAGATTTCGTAAATCGTTAGCAGATGAAATTTTAGCGTGGGCTCCTTTAAAAGACGCGAGATTTCTGGGTCGGCTAGAATCGCCGAAAGCTGCGGATCCTTCCCTGTGGGCAGCTCTGTTGTTGTTGGAGTGTCCTCCTGGATGTTGTCGTGGTTGTGTGCATCGGATTTAAAGCACGCCAAAGAGCAGCTGGCGTTAGAGGGGAAAGAGAGTTTTACATACTATTTCACTTTGCACTTGGGGCATCTGTATTTGAAAGGCTCTGTACGACAGATTTCGCAAGGGTTCATCTCGTGGATCTACATCCGGACATCTCGCGATAGATCGAGAAGAATGTGAAATCGACAATGTCATAGAAGATGCAGTTCCCCAGAGCAACTGGTCTTTTCGTCGAATCGAGCGCGACCCGCATTTTGAATTTTCTGCAGCTCATCCTTGTCAAGGGAGGGACAAGAGGCTCTTAGTCTGAAGATTACACCGATAAGTAGTGCAACATTGGCCAATTTCCCACTCTGTAACGTATTTGCTAGGGAGTCTCTCATGTTGCTTGAGAAAGCGAGTGATTTTGTTCATGTTCACGCCAGATGCAGCATGGCGATAGTCCTTCCCGACACTATGCGAAGAGAGGGAATCTACTGTGCTTTCAATAGAAAAGCACCGCCCTTCTTCCGAGAAGTGTATAAAGTAAGGGAGAATCACGTTCAACTGAATAATCTTTGCAAAGTGTTTACTCACTGACCGTTAGCGCTGATTCTTTTACATGTCGGCAGTCAAGAACAAGGATGCCATTCGTTTAGGCCCTTTATTACCATCGAACATGCCTTTTGTCGTATGCATATATGAATACGGTGGCGATGTCTGGGAAAGTATGGAGGGGATACGCCTTAGATATAACAAAGATTAGTAGAACTTACACTGCAGATAATGCAAAGCAGAACAAAACACTAGTCTCCACCTCGCTTTCCGATAAGCTGCTTTTCCAACCGATGATCTTTGGTTTCCCTTCCCTCAACATTAACCTATTTGTGATGGACATTCCAGCAGCAAACCGCGTAACTACTTTCGGGCGTACTCTGAATAGAGCACTTAGACCCCCGCAAAGATCTTGAGGCAACTATGAATGCTCCAGGTCCATGTTTAAAGGTCAATTGATAACAGAGGAGGCACACAAACTGACCCAAGTAACGATTGACTGAAGAGCCTTCGGCTTCCGCTATTTTCTCTGTACCCACGTCAAGGTGGATACTCGATTGAGAGTAGTTGTCAGTAAGGTGACTGGGTAAGGCCCCGGTCGAACACTGAAGCGAACAGATGAGTGGTTTATGAGTTATCTTTTGCTTTTATCCTTATGTTCGAACACTGTGAAAAAGCCACTTGATCTTTTGAGAGAAATTGACTTTTCTTCTCTTTACCACGAAAGTGAGGGCCTCCGTGGACAACATTGGGCAAAGGCCTTTGGCTCCCGTGATTAGTGCTTAATACGGCGAGTGAAAAAATTGATACTGCATTGACATCGATCCACCTTAATTGGAAAGACTGAAGCAAAGGCGATCTGGGTTCGCAGAACTGAGCATCTTAACAGATGAGGCGTTCAAGCTGGGGCCATGTGAGCCACCTGTGTCTGGCCGTATTGAAAGCCTCGCCATCGAGGTAGTTGCGACATAACATCATGCTGGTTGCCCTTTTGTAAACTTTTTGCAGTCTTCTGCAGGAACGGCAGACAAAGCAGGACAGCAGCGAGAGATCTTTAGGCAGCAATCGGATTCCTCAAGTCGGTAAAGCCGTAGCATCCGCGTTGTTAGCTTTAGGGAATTTATGGGTGTTTCTCTCTGAATCCCGGGAGGAAGCTGCTTACGTACTGTGTATGCTTGAGGGGCTGGAGAAAGAAAAGATGTAGAAAGAGGAGATGTAGAGAGGAGATGAAGAAAGTGAAACTTGCTAAGCGTCGAGTGTCACAGTACATAGTACATGTATAAGGGGGATGGCTGAACTTGTTCCTTCTCCGCCACCTTCTTTTGCTCGGGAATACGCATCAACCCCAATTGATGCGGGATAGAAATGAACACGTTGGCAAGAAAAGAAAAATTGCCTTGGAGCCGTCTCTCTATCACGAAGCACATTGCTTCCTTTTGATCAACATAGGATAGACGGGATATCACCGTTTTCATTGTCTACATAACACACGACATGTATATGCCCGAAACTTCAAACACCCCATCGACGCCGCCTACATTAATAGTAAAGCCTGCATCATCGCATTGGTAAAAGTAGGTCAATATATCGAGGGGTGAGACTGAGCTAACCAGGTACTTTGAATTATTGCCACGAAGCGTAAGCAAAGGAGGATTACAAACAGCCAAAAAATACGAAATTGGGACTGTCTGTGTACAGCAAAGGGTTCCTCGCCGCATGTTCTAGCAATGGCAACCTCGTCTTCAGGGTTCCCCAGGGCACAGATAGCGAGTGACTCTTTCGTAAAAGAAAATCATCCTCGCTTTCAATCAAACCGTAGCCTCATGATCACTTGTCATCAATAATTTATTTATATGCAAATTCCCATAAACTTGACTTCTCTACAGTAACAAGTGCATTTCAAAAAAAAGCAAATCTTTTGCTATGACGCCATCTTGAACCCGTATGCACCCCTTGCAGCCGCATGCATCATGCATCTGGTGCGGTTTTTTCAGGTGCATGAGCCGAGATCCAATGCGTAACCAGAGCAACAAACTGGCCAGGCTGTTCGGTAACGATCCAATGGCCCGAGTCTAGCGTCTCAACCTGTGCATTTGGGAAGTGGCTATAGACCGATCCCGTTTCTGATTCGGGGAAAAATGGCGATCTCGTGCCTTTGATGAAAAGAGTAGGTCCTGTAAATCTGCAGCTTGCCGATACTGGGAAGTCTGATATCTCATCTATGGAGTTCATGATTGTGCTAACCGGAATACGACAATGCAGATGATGGGAGTGATCTTTTTTCAAATTCGACAAAATAAACTTCCTCACCAAACTGTCTGACTCTATTGAAGCCAAAGCTTCGTCCGCCTGCTTGATGCTCTTTATGTTTGATTTCTCAACTTCTGCAAGCTTCTCAAGGTACTCTTCGAATTTGGTGAATTCGCGCACGGCTGCCAAGTTGTCGTTTGGCTTTGGAACATTGTCGATTGAAATCACCATTGAAGGGAAATCCGGTTTGAACAATGCGAGAGACATGGCAACTTTGGCTCCCATAGAATGGCCCATCAAGATAGGCCGGTGTAATTTATGCTCTATACAAAATTTCTCAACGTCTGCTGCCATGGAAGCGTAGTCGTTTCGCTCAACATGTGGAGAGGAGCCGTGATTTCTAAGATCCAAACAGTAGATGTCCTTTTGCAGGTTTTTCGATAACTTTCGAGAAGCAGAACGATTGTTCAACTTGTTTCCCAAAAGCCCATGAAGAAATATTATAGCCGGCGATTGAGCCTTGAATTTGCATGCGTACACGTCACAGGCAAGAGGAACCGTTTGAATAAACCGTTGGTTCCGCATTGGGAGAGTTTCCGAAGCGCCATTGATGTTTGTGGATATTCCCAAATGCCCTCGGCATGCAGCAGCCAAAAACCATTCTTGTGTGTGTTGAATTCAGAAGGCCACTTCACTTCCGTCTTGTAATTCATCGCGAACTCTTGAGCTGTGAATATATATCTCACAGAGTCTCATTGGACCGCGCCCGGTGGTCAGCAGGCACTGGTACGCACTTTCCAGACTGACGCCAGGATAAGCCTGCGAAATTATTGCACATGCTGTTCGAAAGAGCTCTCTCTCTCTCCATCTTTCCTTGTGTGTAACAATTTTTGATTTTTCGAATCGCTCAGCCTTCTGGTGAATCATTTGAAACAAATGTTGTTTCTTACCTGGAGAGCCGTCGTTTCCTTCGCTGAGAGTTTCGGTACACGGTGTTTGTGATAATGAAAATGTTGGATACAGAACGTAAGTGACGTATATATTACTAACAATTAAATAGCACGTACGGCGTAAAGCCCATCTCTGGTCCAGTACAATAGCGTACTGGATAGGAAGAGGTATACTAATACCTGCTTCCATGCAGTGACGAAGGTAATTAGTCCTATGGAGAGAGTTTGATTCGAGATCAGTCGGCTCTCTTAGCATAAGTCCATACAAGATGATCGCTCCATCGCTCTATGCGATTGACCGCATATGCTAACAACATATGTGTGGGGTTACATAATAGTATTAAGTATACTTCCCCAGGAAGATCGGATTGGCCTGCGGTTACGAAAAGGGTAACCCGAATCTCCCTTGGTGAGTTTTTGGTCGAAGTCATCTGATATTAGATTCAGATAGCTGCAACCTATTGGTCAACGCATTAGTACAGCACTAGCTACGTAATGTGCATGAATCACGTCGCCAGAATCGGACCCTAAATTGATTCCGGGATTCCGAGGCGTATGCGAACGACCTGATTGGTTCCTCATTGGTTCTGACTTCGGCGATAACCGGATAAGGGAGAAATTGCTGCATGCAGACGGTAGACGTATAAGATTGATGTTTCGCTTTGCGAAAGGGGCGATAAAAAGTTGATACGATACTTACAAAAAAACCATCACCAACTATATTTCTCACCATGGACAATTTCAATGCAAACGCTGACACAGACGCTGACAAAAAGAGTATGAACCGTCGATCTCTTGGCCAAAACACCTCTGCTGGTTTCAACGTGAATTTCTTCCTCGTCGTAGTTTAGGAGTTATGCTGGTCCGTCGTGATCCCTTTTCTCTTTTGCCTCGTGTTTCTTTGTCCGAAATCATCAATGATGACCGAAATAGACTTGCCGCTGCTCCTCGTCAGGGTTGCATCCTTTATTTTCCGGCTCCTTCTTGTTTTTCCGTCAAAGTGTAACAGAGAGCACGTCCAAACAAAAGAAAAGATCTACAGAAACCAAATAACGGTTCATGGGGAGCAAGAAGCTTTCACCAGCTCCATTGTAGCGATACATTGGCCTCCAAATCTCAAACACTCAATAGCCATCCCGTACTAGGCAGAAATAGCGCGACTACATCCACCATTTGAGACTATGGGTTTGAACGGTTGTTCAAAATGCACATTCCATGATGAGCCCCTTCCAGCAAGACTAGCATCTCGTTTGAAACTTCGCCAGAATGGCATTCCTGCAAAATCTGAGTGGATCTCATCCGTCAATAAAGTTGTAGATAATTCTCTGCAGGGACTTCCAAAATTCAAGTAGTTGATTGCGATAAAAAGCTGCACCCAATTAATTCTTGTAAGGTTCTTTCTCCTCCCTGTTGTGACCGCTGCAGCAGATAAAACAGAATGGTCTATTGAGTGCCTCTCTCAAAATCGATTTTTCAGCATTAGGATGTCATTTTTGGGTCTAGAAGCCATATCATCGCAGGTGAAAATCGAAGCTGCCGAGAGTGAGCTCGACTTGGTAGCCAGCATGTTCAACCAGTAAGTACAGAGCATTCTAACAAAAGACTCGTTTCCAGCTGCCACACAATATGTCTTCAGAATACTTACACTGAAGGCGACCTGAACGCAAAGGAGAGTGTCTGTGTGGACAGATGTGTTGCTAAATACTTTGAAACAAACCTCAAAGTGGGAGAAACCATGCAAAAAGTTGGAGGCGCTCTTAGTGGGATGATGGAACTTTTAGTATCTTATCAATAGCTCAGTCTCCTACCAGCCAAAAAATTTTCAAGTCCTCATCTTGACGCATTCTAACGTATTCAATTTCCCCCGCACATAAAGATAAACAATAGGCACCTGTGGAGGATTCCGATCACTTTTTCCTGAACAACAATCAATGACATGCTCCACCTTTTTACCGCACTTATTAATTTTCCATTTGTGTCTGTCAAAAGGGCTTTTTTAACCTAAAAACAACTTTTAGCTGGCTCTAGGAGTCAATTTTTGAATGGTCCATTGAGACGGGTCAAGTCCGCAATACGTCAGCCGCTGGGAACTATCAGCTCACCCATCTGCACCGTTGCTCTAGCAAAGGCCAGTAGAGCATCCTAATCGTGCTCGTGGAACACGATAAGCAAAGTCGAGGGTTCATACGACTGAATCAGTCGGATAACCTAGTACGCATGGGAGGGTGAAGAGACACCTTGGGCATTCTGCGTATCATCAGTCTGCTATTGTTTTGAAGGTATGCTTAAAGGTTTTCCTTTTCTGTCTTGTACTAAGTTTCCTTCAATAAGTTTCTGCAATGACAGCAAACAACTAATTACGAAACTTCTGCGATATTCGATAAATGCTTCATGATGGAAATAAGGCTTTCTAGATCCGGTGATTTTTTTCGATTGCTGATACAGATCCACCCCAGATCCTAACTTTTTTGAGACCCGAGTCTAAGATTCGGATCTGGGGAGCCTTAATGGAACTCCACAACTGCCGAGATTTCTTCTATAAAAGAAAGAACTGGAAAAGCAAACTATCTGATTGATTGATACATTTTGCTGCCGCTGCTCTCTCCCTTTATCAGCAAATATGGTCTATTCATGATATTCTGGGCTGTCAAGCTCTTGGAATGCCGTAATGAAGATTTCTGCTGGGTCAACTTTGCCAGCAGAGGAACCCCCAATCCTAGGAAACACTAGACAGAACAGTTCACTTGAGAGGAATCTAAAGGCACTTTTGCGATGCGCTAAAGCCATGTACACAGTTTGTGGCTGCTCCTCCATTTTGTAATGGCCAGTATGTCTCTCTTTGGAGACTAGGAACAGTTTTATTTCTATCCTCTCTTGCACCTATTCTTGCTTACAGAAGTTTGTAGGTCTCGCCGCTCTCTAGAAAAGTATTATTCTTGGGGATTATTAGGTAAATAGACCTGAAAAATGGTTTTGTAGACCTGACTGGATTTTCATCGTTGAGATAATCCAGTGGGGGCATTTTCGTGAGAATCAAAACCGTCTGGAAAAAAAATTATTATCACCATCTAACAACCCATTACTTACCCTTTTACTCTCATACTGTTGCAGATCTCTGCAACATGCTGACTTAAGTGGTTATGTCATTTTCTATAAAGAGTCCTGTTTTCCCCTCAATTATTGTCTAGCTTAGATAGTTCTAAATGCGTCACTATCTCCGCGCTCTTTAGGTTAAACCTTCCTATATCCCCTGCTGCTTGAGATATATGGAATGCTCCCGCATAGTTCCTGCTCCCCCTGAGTACCTGTGCCGGAAAACGTCTTCATTACTGTGCTTTTATTGACGACAATACTCCCAAATAACATAACTATGACACGAACATACAATGGGCCCGTTTCTACCTCTGAAAGTTCTGAAAGTCAAAAAACCATCAAAGTAAAAAGGTGCACAGGATGGGAAAACTAAATCCTGCTCGCTGATACGGCTGCTAATCACCTGGGTTTGACAACGGAAGGGGCTGCCGTGTGTACATGCCACGAAAGCCATTGTAACAAAGGGATGTGAATTCTCGTTTTCCGCTCATGACTTCTTTTACGAAGGCATACAGAAATTGCTACAAAGGTGGTATCTATCCACTGCGTGACGAATTCATGAGGGATTTGAAGTCAAAGTGTGGGGCTATTAAGCTGCCCCCAATTTATTGGAGGCCAGCCGGGAGACCGAAGGTGATTCGCATCCCTACGGATAATTCATATGTGGAAAAAGGTATGCTCTAGATTTAAACAACATGGACATTCTGGAATAACCTGTACGGCTCAGAAATATATCAGTATGTGCTCTCGTATAGTCTCGATAAATTGCAGTCGCAAGTTCAGGTGTATGCTGGAAAGAAAAATTAACATCTCTCCCGAATCCGAGTATATTAAACATCGGAGGGTATTTCGTTTCAAAGCTAGAAATATCAGCCATTCGAGGGTTATTCTGTTTTTTTTTGTTTTTTATTCTAGTCCTCGAAAAAAAGACCAACTCTACTTATTTTGAAAGATAACAGACTGAAAGTTTCAGTCAAGAAATTGACAGAGTCTGAAAGCTGTGTGGAGCCTCTCTTTGAGGATTCCCTCGAAAGCACCTTTTTCTAGAGGTCTGAAAAACAACGACAAGTCAAATCGGTAAAGTATAGCAACCACGTCTTTTCTCAAAATCGTTAACAATTTGAATCAATCAGAATAAAAGGTCGACCCATTTCAAGAGGTGGGGCGTGCTCTTTATGCCTTCATAACCGCAGTACGCGATGAATTCCAACTTCTTGAGTGCAAAACAAAACCCTCGGATGATTCGGAGTTAAGACAGATGCAACTCATCAAGTCGGCCAGACCATTCCACAGTTTCCCGTCGATCCGAAAGATCATTGAGAAATGTCCACCGCCGCATTTTGATACCGGGTGCACTTTCTGCGTTCCTGAGCTCCCGGAAGACAAACAGATCGATTTCGACAAACCTCTAGCCAACACCAGGTCGCGGGCCTGGAAGCATCTTTTGATTCTAACCGGCGACAAAGACGGGAGCCAATGGCCCCGAAAAATAGATGACGTAGCTGGTTCATTGGCTAATAAAATTTCCGAGCATAAAAGAGATATATTCTCGTCATTACATCCTATCATGGTATCCAATGCATCTCTTGCTGATTTATCTATAGATCCGGAAAAAGAATACTCGGCCATTCTTTACCCGGATAATAAAGTGTGTGTAATTCCGAGGGACAACGTGGAGGGATTTATGAAGTCCAATCTTGTTCCTCTGTATGACGAGCCAGAGATCCGACAGATGCAAGAAGGCATGAGAAAGCTATTTGAGCCGAAAGATAACGAGTGTGAGCTTATCCTGATATGCGGGCACACCAAGAGAGATGTTCGTTGTGGTGTTATGGCTGATCTTTTGCAGAGAGAATTTAAAGCGGTCTTGAAGAAGGAAAACCTTTTATTCAATGAGCATAACCCTACGGGAATTAAAGTGGGCATGGTCTCCCACGTAGGCGGTCACCATTTTGCAGGAAATGTTCTCTACTTCAAGAAAGACGGCCAGTCAATATGGTACGGTAGAGTTTTCCCAGAGCATGTTCAGGGGATTGTAAATGAGACTGTAAAGGGGGGCAATTTAATCAAGGAGCTTTTGCGGGGGATGTAATTGAGTGTGGAGTGATCATGGAAAATTCGCTTTAGTTCTTTTTGATGACTATAATCCGATACATTCCATCAAATTGTTCTACAAGTTTTGACATTATAGTGTAGAAGGATATTTGCTTGCTTGTTCGGAACTCTCCATTCCTTTCAAATTGTGCTGGAACGAACGTTCTAGATGAAGCCATTCCGTCACCAGTGCATGAAGGTGCATATCGTTCATGCACCTTACGGTATAAATAATGTTGAAGCATAGTTTCATTCTACATAGCAGAGCCTACATAGCAGATATTACAAATCGGAACAAGCAAAGCAGAAGCCTTTTAGTTCCCAATTCTTTTCCTGACCAGCTAATGCTTTTCCCAACCTGTGACTCTCGTTCTCTGTTCGCTCAATTGAGGAGCCTCTTTGGGACAGACAATTCCCACAAAGCAAACCGAGCGACGAGCAGGTCTTTGTCGATTTCACTCTTGGATAGATCATTGAACGAAAGATCATGCCAACTCTGAATAATAAATGTATATCAGTAAATTTTCAAGTGTCAATGGATCATCGCAAATAGAGGAAGCGCACAACGAGACGGCAGGTCGAATATGACAATTAGAAGTGGAGATTTTCACCTGCTCTTTCCAGTTTACCCACGACAGGCTTTGAATTCGGTCGGCAAGTCCTCAGGTTCCGCTTTGTTAGCGTCAGAAAACTATCCAGAGTAGCTCTGACAAGATTGACCGAGACGCTTATTAAGTTTGGTGTTGAGGTATGATGATTCATTGGATTGATGATCCAATGGATGTTTATCAGAGAGCGGAGTCTTTGATACTGTTGATTGTCCTTGTCATGAGCCATAATGGGCTACATGTATTTATGTTTATAAGGTGTATAGCAGTTTAATTGAAAGGCAATAGTATAAAAAAGATCAGCTATTTGTCTACTGTCGATGGAATCATTCGCCAGTTTTGACTGGAAGTGTGTGTGGAGATGACGTTAGCAAAATTATTATTAACTGAGTGCAAAAAGATCTTAACAATTAGGCAAATATCCCTCAAAAGTTCTGATCTATGAATTATGTTCGTTGAGATATGCTGGTGAGGGGCAGTTCAGGAATGATTATACTTCTTAATATAAGCCTGGAAAATGAGTTAATATCAGCTTATTATCATGAGCCCTGTTACTTATCATTTTACCCTCGTATTTCAAACAAATAAAGATACTCATGAAACCAGTCTTTCAATGTGAGAATTCTTGCTTTTCGTAAGCAGGGCACAATTGATGAAAGATATCAGGCGACTGCTGATGGATTCTTTGCGGATCGCAGGGTTTCCGGGAAATTCAATGATCATCTTCCTTGCAAAGCCAGAAAAGAATGAGATCGGCTAGTTTTATTGTGTCGCAAATATGACCTTCCGCATGTCGATGAAAACAGTTTCGAATGTTACTCAAACATACATATGGGTAACTTGGGTGAGCTTTACTGCTCTTGTGGGGTGTGGCAACTGAGGGGACTGTACTGTAAATAGATTCGAATTCTCGACGTACGCTAGTGACTTCTAATAAGGCAGCTATTATGGCACTAAGGTATATTCCGTCTCAGTCAAAGCCATGCAGGATATACACGCTATTTATACTGTGGCGTAGTTGAGCAATACGCACCTTCATTCACTGATGACGGAATGGCTTCATCTAGAACATTTGTTCTAACAACTTCCGCAAAATGAAGGCATACAGGAATTGCTACAAAGGTAGTATCCGCCTTATAGGTCAGCGGGGATACCCAGTCAGCGGGTGATGCTCTTATGCTGCCCCCAATTACTCGGAGGCCAAGCGGACTACCGAAGGTGAAACGCGTCGGTACGGAAGATTCATATGCGAAAAGTGTACATGTACATGCTCTAGATGTAAATAACAGGGACATTTGCGACGTTTTACGGCGCCGATTTTAGTCTCGATGAATTCAAGCTTAGGTGTATTTTGGAAATAATTCGTGATTTGAATATAGAAGGTATAAGGCTATCTCAACGAACAAAATTCATTTGGGGATATATCAACGACATTTAAAACGTTTGAGGGGTATTTGCCTAATTATCCCTTGATTTTATAAGCTCCAAAGCTTACGATTCGTCACAATTGACGGCTGTCAGCGACCAAAAGCCGTATGCGGAATAGCATAATGGCCATTGATTTCATATACATTTTATTCTCATGCACATTGAACAAATGTTCTTTCAAAGTAGTTGAAAGTATTTGATAGCTCCTCGCTACGCTCGTCTCCGCACAATTAAAAGGCAACCCTCGCTCTCATTTCCGAAATTTTCCGCTCCACCTCTTTCGGAGTCCTCTCCAGCTTTATCGCAATCTTGCCCTTTTTATCATCACTCAACAGATAATACTTCTCCACCAATCCTCCATCAATAACTCCCTTGGCTGTAGTGTAGTACCCTCTATAAGCCAGGTGACTCCGGCCAGTAGTTTCCAACTCGCCCAATGAGTCCTCGTAACTATCCAGCTCACTGCGCATGAGCTTCTCCAGCGAGAGATAGAACTGGATATCTGAAGCACTCTCTACTGGCGTAAGCAGCCCAAAAGTTCCCTGAAGCCCAGTATAGATAATGCTCTCCTTCCCGCCTACGGTGAGAGACCCCTTTGTGAAAGAGGTGGCTACATCCTGAAGGTAAAAGTTGCACATCTGCTCAAACCGATAAGGAGACCCTTCGAGAGAGGACCCTTTGCCAGCAAGGATAAAGTCACTGTGATCCTCTTGGTCAGAGAGATCTGACACTTTTTCAGGACACCGCAGAACGAAAACATTGCCAAACCGGTCTCCGCCAACAACGGTATCGTAGTCCAGCATTTCCAAGCATGTGGTGTGTCTTGGCATGATGTCGTCGATGAAGGAAACAAACCTGTTTTCTCTAGGCTTGTAAACCGCAAAGCGAATGCTATCTCGCAAGTCACCTA